>JAGDQP010019291.1:6921-35094 GCA_022664845.1 Lepisma saccharinum
ACTTCGGGAGGTGATAGTACAGTGAAAAATAAAGAAAAAAGTCGAGGCAACGAGAGGAAAATTCCGAGGCGTTACGGAGCTACAGCCTGCCGAAAGCGTGGGAAAATGAACTTTAGAGCGGATTATTGCGAAGACGAAAAATCGGAGAGTAGGCGGTTGAGAGTAAATTAGAGGAAGTCAGACCCAGGCTGTCCAAAAATGCATATTGGAAAATGCTACAAGCAGGGTACAAGGGCTTCCCCAAAGGAAGTAGGGGATTCCCAGAAAGTCTTCCAAGTAAAGATAGGTCGAAAAGACCACAAATGGGATGAGTTGCCAACAGGTAACAATAATTCATTACCGGCACATCGATATCTCAACGATAATTAATGTTATGACCATTTTTGTAAAATAATGCGTGGTTGCATATCAGACAGGGGTGATAATTAAAGACAGTCAACGAGCGTTTGAGTTTTTGATTAACAATGAGAGAGACTAGGAGTATCCAGTAGGATGGTGGTGAGTACGCATCTCAACAGCTGCAGTGTAGTAAAAAAGACGTACTCGTTGGTCGAGTGGTCAGTGCTATCAGGCGTCCGTGATGTCACAGGAGCCCTGCATTGAAGCCCGCCTGGAAAAGAATCAGGTGTATGATTAAAGCGTAACAGCATGCAAAGGATGGGCGAAGGGTTAATGAAGAGGCACGTTCTGCTGGTTGAAAGAACGCAATGTAATACAGCAGCTAAAGAAGGATGACATGGAAGAGAGAAAACAAATACGCGTGTGTACGAGACATCAGGTGTCAACCGATGCAAGGCAAAACGTAGAAAGTTTTGGATTCGATGTCACAAGCTTAAATAGTTCAATCTGCCTATTCTACACACGCAAACAAAATGAGTGCAAGAGAATGATGAATCCGAGTTGAGTCGGAACGTACGATTATGTACCTATTGCAATGCAAAATGTACCTATACTAGAATACTCGAAAAAAGCTATTTGTACATTCTAGCAACTGTGATTTGGAACTCGACAATGGGTCATAGGATGTTTTGCGTGCTAGTTCGTACGAACGCTGTATTGTGTATTCTCCAGTGTATGAGTATTGGCGTTCGTTAGTCAGTGTCACGTACTAGTGGCATTTTGGTCAAGGGGGCGGATTCGATTGCGATTGCGACTCTGTCCGTTGCACGGTTGTGAACCGAGGTCAGATTATAGTTGAAAATGCAGAATTTGTCATTAGGACGTCATTTGTATGTGATGCCAAATCATCATCTCGTCACCTAGCCCGTAATTAAAGACTGTGGTCGCTACCCTCCTCACCCCTTGTTATGCATTATATTGATTAGTGTATTGTAGTTTATGTACTAGAATTACCTATACCCATACACATTTCTGTATAGGTCCTGAAATCCGCACCAACGCGAAGCAGACCAAATACTATTCACTCCTGTGGTCTCGTGTTTGACTGAATTGTTATACGAGTTATAAACGAGCTGGTGCGCATGTAAGGAAGAGCCCTACAATATGTGGTCAATTTAGCTCCGAACGACTGCTTTCAGGAGAATCGGACGGAAGTTGATACCGTGACCGGGACACGAAGCACGCACGCTACCTGTCGGTCAGTCCGCGTCATTGTGATCGTTAATGCATTCCAACGCCCCTAACTCCTTTTTGTATGATATTGCCAAGTGTTTCTTCCAACATACTGAGCTACACATTGCTACATACGCTCACTACATTCTCCCATTGCTGCGGACGGCAATAGCCCCAACTCCAGCTATAAAGATATTCCTGGACGTTTACGACGCAGCTAGATTCGTCATGCCCGTTAACGCATTTTTTCTTTGTATAGAATAAACAGACTAAACTATTTAAGCGTGTGACATCGTACGGAAAACTTGGTACTTTTTGCCTTGCATCGGTTGACAGTCGATGTCTCGTACACACGCGTGTTTGTTTTCTCTCTTCCATGTCATCCTTCTTTAGCTGCTGTATTACATTGCGTTCTTTCTACTAACCAACAGAACGTGCCTCTTCATTAACTAATACCCTTCGTCCATCCTTTGCATGCTGTTACGCTTTAATCATACACCTGATTCTTTTCCAGGCGGGCTTCAATGCAGGGCTCCTGTGACATCACGGACGCCTGATAGCACTGACCACTCGACCAACGAGTACGTCTTTTTTACTACACTGCAGTTATTGAGGCGCGTACTCACCACCATCCGACTGGATACTCCTATGGCCGGTTTCACCGACTTTCCTTAGATGTTAAGGAGGCGTTTAGTCCATTTAACGCTTCCCCACAGCGCCAGAGTGTTTCACCAACTTCCCTCAAGGTTAACAGCTCCTCAAACTCGCCCTTAACTTAAGGACGTGATTTTCCTCCCTTAACTGTTTAACGCGACCTTAAATTACGTAGTAATATGGCGGACAACTATGCTGATTATAGTGTTTGATTTATATTTTCCTAAATACGTATCCCTGTTCTTTCGGAAATAACGTTGCTTTCTTACCTAGCAATATAAATATGATGGTCGATAATGTTTCTACAAGAAATACTTAAGAAGATGCATTCATTGTTAATTTTACAGGCAACACATTTGTGTGCAATGTAGAATGTGTAAATAACACAGTGTATTATAGTTTCCTTGGTAGAACACTTTCCAGTAATGCACGTGTATATATACAATTTACAAAACTGTTTCAGAAAGGCGTGGGCAATGCATTTGTTTGTTTTAAACTCTTGGGTGTAGTGACTATTACTAGTTATATAACCATGACTTTCCACCTTAAAAATACATCTTAGTCAAAGTTACTCATAACATTGACTATAGCCATCGGGAATAGTTCAGGGAAAGCACTCCTTAAGTAGAACTTTTCGTAGAAAGCTCTCTTGTACACTGTTTATAAAGTGATTCCATTGTGGATGTAATCAGCTATACATTTTCACCTTGTCTTGCACAAAAGAACTGCAAACATAATGCGCTCATATGTGTATATAGATCTTTGAAATGCTTTACTATTCCGTTGAATGTTAAACCTCCTTAACTACAGACAAAACGTAATTCATATCCATTTTTAAATAGATCACAAGAAAAATCTAGCAAAACGAGTCTGTATTTATCGGAATAAAGAGAACATTGCAATTAACTGTAATTCTTTCTGTAAGTTACTTCTGTTATATGGCATTGAACTACTCGTTTCTAATGAAGTTATTTGTATTTTTTCGGTTCCGTACAATGCAGAAGAATGTGATGTAAAATCAAAGAGTGATGTGAGTACACCAACACACATGCGCCCGTGAAAAAGTGTCCTTGCATTCATGCCCATCCCACTTGATTTTGTATCACTCTCTGCATTGGATGCAACCAAAATATTTACACTGGAAGTACATTCACCCGCCATATAACAGAAGAAGCTAATATAAAGAATTTCTTAATTAACAATGTAAGTAGGTAAGTTACGAAGGGAAAGAATGGGTGAAGTGCTGCAGAGCCGATACAGCCACTGTAGCTTTAATTGCAAACAGTAAAAAGAAAAAAGTTGTGTAAAATAACCTACCCTAACCCACTGTAACTTGGTAAACAATAAAAAAGAATGAACATAAGGTAATTTGTTCGGCTCTGCAGAATAAAAGCCGAAAGAATTAAAACAATCCGTATCAACATACTCGAGGAATGTGTTTTTAGCTTCATGCTTCTATTTTCACGGTATCGAAACTATACAAGGTGATCGTACCAATCGTTGATCAAATGAGTAAAATTTGACAAGACAAAAATTTATTGCTGAAGGTGAAGTTGCACCAGTAGCTGACCAGTTGTAAATAGCCAATTGTGAACGGCGATTGTTCCAGTGTAAATCATTCATTCTATTTACTATAGATGGTTCCTTGAACAACGAAGGGATAAAATAATTAATTACTTCACTGTACCGTGGCTTCTAGTACATATGCACGTATATCATGTATTAGTTGTAGCTAAATATTCACTTTATACATTTAAGTGATTTTGTTGGGTGACAATGCGTTTTCTGATTCTCACAGCGTTTGGGGGCTACACTATTAAACCTTACGGAAAAATAAAACGTATTTTGTTTACTGCTGTATCAAATATAAATATTATTACCGTTTGTTTCCCTTATTGTTCAACCACTGGCGACTGGTCCATTACAGGTACGGACACCCTACACTGACACTTACTTTCCGTCAATCAGGCGAGATAGATAAGAAACATTTATGAGTTGTAAGGTACAATATTTAATTTGAATTATAAGCATTCATTTGTAGGCGCTCTGAATACAGTACAACAAATACTGTATACGCGGGAAATTGGACCGAATTTGTTTACTTTATACTTAACGCACTGTCATTGTCATTTATTTGTGGCCAGTCTCGGGGATCAACCAATCGCAATTCTTGAAAATAGAACAGAATGTATGAAAAATTGCACATTTAGGAATACCAGTACTTTAACGTCTGGTTTGTTAAGGGAACCTTAAATCGAAGCGTTAAATGTTGATGCAATGGAAAAGACTTAAGGGACGCTTAAATATTTATGTAAGCGTTAACTAACGCGCCCTTAACCGAAATTTAAGGAAGGTTGGTAAAACCGGCCATAGTCTCTCTCATTGTTAAACAAAAAGCCAAACGCTCGTTGACTGTCTTTAATTATCACCCCTGTCTGATATGCAACCACGCATTATTTTACAAAAATGGTCATAACATTAATTATCGTTGAGATATCGATGTGCCGGTAATGAATTATTGTTACCTATTGGCAACTCATCCCATTTGTGGTTCTTTCGACCCATCTTTACTTGGAAGACTTTCTGGGAATCCCCTACTTCCTTTGGGGAATCCCTTGTGCCCTACTTGTAGCATTTTCCAATATGCATTTTTGGACAGCCTGGGTGTGACGTCCTCTAATTTACTCTCAACCGCCTACTCTCCGATTTTTCGTATTCGCAATAATCCGCTCTAAAGTTCATTTTCCCACGCTTTCGGCAGGCTGTAGCTCCGTAACGCCTCGGAATTTTCCCCTCGTTACCTCGACTTTTTTTCTTTATTTTTCACTGTATTATCAGCTCTCGAAGTTTGTAGTTCCGTAACCTTACCACCCTGTATATATATATGGTGGCCAGAAATTCCGTTAGTTGTGCAATTATTTCATTGTAACTTGAGTACCACTTTCATAATACTTACAGTTATTTATCCAAAGTGCTCGTCTGAGCACCAACATTATTCCTGCATATTTTGATATGCCTCCATGTCCTCCTACTCATCCGCTTTAGCAACTGCGGTGTCACATACTGGAAGGCTTCAAGTACACTTGCCCGCAGAGCATCATTGTCCACATACCGTTTCTTCCATACGTATGACTTGATTATCCCCCACAGGGTATTTTCTGATGTCGTAAGGTCCAGACTTCGAGGCGGCCAAGGATAAGGGGCTGGTAAATTTGGGGACACACGTCCTATTCACCGGCCAGGGAACAGTTCATTCTTGCGTTCACGAACAGCAAGTGCGAAGTGGGCGGGAGTTCCGTCGTGTTGGTAAACAGGAGTGATGTTGTTGCCCAAATTCTGCAACTTTAGAAGAAGCCAGTCATTCAACACATTCAGGCAAGCAACCTGAGTCAAGGAACCCTGAAAGAAATACGGATCAAAGGTGTGTTCTTTAGTCGTCTCCGCCCAAAGCATGACGCGCGCAGGATTGTTCGCAATCTCTTGGTAAAAAATGTGGGGTTCCCTTTCCCATATGAATGTTCCTATCCCGCGAACTCCGATAAATTGCACATTCATAAGATAAAGAATGCACTTCCGAGCAGGAATGGAGGGGAAAGGCCTCCAACAACATCCTGCATGCTTCCTGCCGGCGGTTTAAGTCACCGTCCGTTAGTACATTGATGGCCATTGGCCGGAATACTTCCAGGCTAATACTCCCGATTACATTAGTTAACCAATACTGTAGACAACTTGGCTGATTTGCAGTTCCAAGATGGCTAACTTTACTTTATGAATATCATCAATATTCATGTTTATTCTTTTTAGGCTTCAGTAGCAGCTTTATATAAATGAATTTAAGGCGTCCGTCAGTCAGTCTCTTGACAACTTTCAACTCAGGAACTACTAGGGCTACAAAGGTGGTTGAGGTGTGGTTCGAAAAGTCTCAGCAAGATTAGTTCGAAGCTGCATTGATCATCTCGATCGGTTCGTCGACAACTTGTAACTCAGCAACTATTAGAACTACGAGGGTGGTTAAGGTGTAGTTCGAAAGGTTTAAGCGAAACATTTAAAACGACATGAATCGTTCAAAATGGACGCTCGAAGTCTGGCAGTAGTATATGTGCACAGTCCTTCGACTAGGCCTTGCCTCACTTGTTGAAATTTATCACTTGTTTCACAGCGAAGTATATAACCTTATGGCGGAGTATACAAACATGTTATACAAAATGAATAAAAATTCGCTCCCATGGAGACTAGTGATGTTATTTCGTGCTAAATTCTGAGGCATAAACTCTCTTCCCAAAATTTTTCTACGATACGTAGTTTTCGAGTAATTAAGAGGAAGTATGGTTAATGTGACTGTCCTGTAAAATGTATAGGGTTAACATTTGATAGACCAGAGGCGAAGCTTCTTGTAGTGTGACAGTGGATGAGACTATAGACTACTGTCCTACAAAATCTCAGACGTGGGTCTCAGTTGTGTTGCAATTACATATGAAGCAATTTGTAGACTGAAGAAGACTGTTTTCTTACAATCCGATATTGAACTAAGGTCTGAAAATCGGTACGCAGGCAGCCTACAGTCTCCCTTTCTCGTAATTGGAGAAGTCTCGCTGATAGACCATTAGTTCTTATACGCTTTACATTGTTGTCAACCAACAAAATTTTCCCTTTAATTACCTGACACCAAAATATACTGATGTTAAAAATTTAGATCGTAACCAAACCTTTTGTATCGATAGAGTATCAAACAAAAATCCTACATTTTTTTCTAGAACCTGCCCTTCAGTAACAAATGTGTAAATGATAATTAATGAGAGAGATCTGACGTGCGGAGAGTAGTAGAAACATTACTATAAACGTTCCTTCCAGCAACTCTGGTGGAACAAAAGGTAGAACGTTAGCTTACGACAGGAAAAGTCCGGGGTTTAAGCCCTGCTCGCGACGTATTTTTCCCTTTTTTATACTTATGTTGCATCTGTGCATATGTTATAGATTACAGTATGCTTTCGACATATAAAGTGAATGGTATTGTTTTATAGCTTTTTGCTTTTTCATTTATATTTTTCTTTTTGTACCATTTGTTTAAAATCTGCTAATTTACCTAGAACAAACATGTTCACATAAAGAACAGAAACAATATGAAAATAAGAATAAATAAACGCTTACATTACAATTACCGAATCAACGATAATAATAATAATTCCCCGTGTAAAATGCAACCGTTTATTTATTCTTATTCTCATATTGTTTATGTTGTTCATGTGAACACACAATAATTATTGTTCCAGGTAAATTAGCAGATTTTAATTTAAATAGTCCAAAAATAAAATAAATATGAAAATACCATTTATTTTACCTGTCGAAAGTATATTGTAGAATATAACATTTGCACAGGTGCTACGGAAATAGTAAAAACGAAACTCACGTCTCGACAGGACTCGAACTCTGGACGTCTCGCACTGTAAGCTAACGTTCAGAAACCGTTAAAAACCGTGGAAGTCGTTATCATAAGATACAGCACTTGGGTCCTTATGTAACACGTGCCCTGAAATACAACGGCGAAACCACCCATTGCAAGTTTCTAGTGTCGTTAAGGAGTAGTGCTTACGAAATAAACTACCCGCGTTCGAATCCAAATTTTTTTCTTTCAAAATATATTTTTATATGTTCATATTTATTATTAATAACTGCTTGAGATTCTAGTGAAAGCTAAAATGTATATAAATAAACCAGGGCTGGATATATAAATAAAATATATATAAATAAACCAGGGCTGAATATATAAATAAAATGTATATAAATAAACCGAGCGAAGCGAGGCGTGGAAAGGGGACACGGTTGCGTCGGAAATGAGTTGGTCGGTATCAGCCGAGGGGGACGCAGTCCCCGGTTAGCTGTGGGCATACGCGAAAGTGCTGTTAACATTATATTCCACATTTAAATTTTCTATTTGGTAGATGCGCCTTTACCAATAAAATTCGTTGAATCTTGTCCCCAATTCCTGTGCTGAACTGATGACAACATCCGCCAATTTTACTATCTTAATATTCGTGTCTAACGCTCTAACTCTTGGTCCATCAGAGCTACTTGAACGATTATTTACAGTAATGCTTCTACTTTCTGTACGTCAGATTTCGCTCATTACTTATCATCATCTCCTTTCCTACTGAACGGCAGGTTCTAGAAAATATATTGTAGGATTTTTGTTATATACCTTCCTAGTCGGTATACTAAGATTATTTACGATCTGATTTTTTGACATCTGGATGTTTGGGTGTGAGTATCCTAAGAACATTTTGCAGAGAGTTATCTTGTTTAGAATTAGCCAAGGAATAACATGGTATTCTCAGTGGACGCGAATATCCACTCAACTTGTACTCAGAATGAAGGTATGGATATTTCTAGGCTATTTTCACAATACAAGTTCAATAGAATTCCAATTTTCATAAATTTCTTATTTGAATAGTACCGGTAAGGGGAAAAAGAACGGAATGTCACAAAAATGCTTTTCCGATAAAAATCTACTTTAATGTAGAAAACCTCGTAAGACACAATGGTTCGGTAATCATTTGGCCGCTTTTTCCATTGACATTTCTACGTTTCAGCACGAAAGGAATTTTTCGTTCAATAGTAGAACGTTTCACCAACAAAAAAAGTACAGACCTCGAAAATGGACGTTCCTTGTTTGCCCCCTTACTATTCATTTGTATTTTCCGAAAGAAATTAAGTTTGATTTTGAGGGGAAAATCCAAAATTCAATATCAGGCAAACTAAAAGGGATATATGATGAAATGGCATCCCATTTTCTTTCAAGGTAAGATCCCCATACTCCCAACATTACGAATATGATTCTAAATTCAAAAACATTTTACTGATGAAATATAAGACAATGGCTTGCATTCTGAAATCCAAGATAGCTGCAACCCCAAACGTCTATTCTGTTATTTTATGGTTCCATATGGCGCTGAATTCGATTCAAGAATAGCAAAAAGAGTTAATTTTAAAAATCTAGAACAGTGCCATATCGAAAGCCAAGACGGCGGCACTCCTAAACGTATTTATTCAATAAAAATATCCACAGGCATTACTGACTGCGATTAGATCTCGTTTGCTAGGCGTTGATATATTTCTGAAGTTCAGATTGATTGAATACAAGTAATAAAAACGCAAAAGTAGCCATCACTATTTCAACTTCATTGCATCCTCCTACTCTTGATTTATTTCTTAGTTCTAAAAGCTCATATTTACAGTAATAATGGTTTCTTCGTTCAAAGCCACTTTTTAACATGGTGAAAAGAGGGACTATGGCTCCCTCATCCGTCTATTTTTTTCGTAAATGAAAAAATACACTTATTTCCGGCTAGTGCAAGATAGGACTATGCTTCTTCATCCGATCATTTTTTCGTAAATGAGAATAAGGGTAGAGGGTTTCTTCGTTCAAAGCCACTTTTTAACATGGGGAAGATAGGGGATTGGATCTTTACTCCGACTAGCGCCACTACCCCATCTAGCGGTATTTTTTCTAACTACTGAGGCTGTCTTTATTCGTAAATGGGAACTACACTTATTTCCGGCTAGTGCTATTACTACTATCTAACGGCGTTATCACCAACTACCACCATTTCCCGCACCCCACCGTAATCTACCTGCGTTTCTCTCAACTACCTGATTATTACCGCCATCGACCGGCGTTGCTGCTAACTTATTGAATAGTTTTTATAGCTGAACAATTAGTAATTAGTTTTTCTACGCGAGCGCGATTAGAAGTGTGTCGCTAGCTGCTCGCTTTGTATTAGGTGAATGCCGGAATGACATATTCAACACAGACATGCCCGCTACTTTCTCTCTCTATTTATACATGACTCTAATTGTTTGTAATTGAAAGTAATGGTAATATTGCTTATTACTGCAGCCATGAGCTTGTTGTTTCGAATAATATTTTGTTACTGCGCCGATGAACTTTCTTTTAGTTAAAATTTTAAGGAAGAATCGAAATGAACTTGCTGTTTGTTTGTTCCTGAAAAATGATTTTTCAGTTCAGAATTTTCATGCATTTTTTGCACTTTGTAGTTATAAAAAGCTCTCTGAAAAACGGAAGTTAGTTATTGCATGGGACGGAAGTACGTAACAATGCGATTCTCATGCGAAGGTCAAATTATTATGTTTAGATGTAGTGAATAAAAAAAACTTGATTTTTTCTTTTATTAGAGATAACACGCACACACGATACACTATCTATATTCAATTTTAAAGAATTTCCTTTCAATTTTCAGCCTCGTGTCATCTCAGTCTATATCAATCACCTAATGTATGTTTCAGCTATTTTATCTTTATATTCTCAATTCGAGCTGTTCAAGTAAGCTGCCTTTTCAGCAGTGATGTTCTTATGTGTGCTATTTTTACTATTTCAAGGAAAATTTGTTAGTGAAACATGGGGAAATTAGTTTGAACTGAAATCTACTAGTATGTGCTATCATTTCTTCTATATTTAATACAAAACACGTACCTGTCCTGTGTGCAATGGAACAGTATTCAAGTATTAAGTATTTTAATGAAATTTAGTGAAAAAAAAACGAAATTTGCCGGAAAATCTAGATGCCGGAAAAGTTATCTGAAAATGAAGAGGACTGTCTTTAAATTTAGGGTAAAAGTCTTTGTCTTAAAACTATCAAAAAACGACATTGTTTTTTCTAGATTTGTCTTTGTCTTTTCAAATATTCTGTTTTGACTTCATATCATAAAGAATACGAATAGTCATATCTATTAAGTATATTGTGTCTGGTAAACTTTATTTTTGTATGGGCCAGTCTAGTAACTTTCGACTTCGGCCCGTCACGATTCGCCTTTAGCTGTTAAGTGTTAAAATCCACACCTACGCCCCTACCGGGACTCGAACCCGGGACCTTCGAGACGATAGGCTACCGCCGCAGACCACTCGGCCACCCGGCCGGCTATTTTGTCTGACTTCAGGTATATAGAATTCACGAGTTTTCCTCTTACCGACCAGGTTGACCGATAAGAAGCGTTTCTTATCTATTTTGGTTGCGATGTTAAATTTGTTTCTATTGTTCTTAATAGCGTAATCAGGGTGTTCCTGGTTCGATTTCCAGCGGGGACACCAGTGTTTCGGAATCCACATTAAACTGTATGTTCCGTCCTTAGGACGTCATCTTCGTGCGATGAAAGGCAATGGCAAATCACCATGTGTTCACCTAGCTCTGGGATCTTCATGTCAAGAGCCCTTCGAGCAGAACACTAATCATCTTCATCACCATTGTTCTGAATAATTTAACAAGTCTTTTCAATAGCACATTACTTACCGAGCCGCCGTAGCTCAGTGGTAGAGCGTTGGTGTAGCATTCGGGACGTTATGGGTTCGATTTCAGCGGCCGACCATCCTGACTGAGGTTTTTCAGGATTTTTTTGCTCAGGTACACCAGCAAATGCAGGGATGGCACCTTCAACATAGGCTCTGGCCGACATCTTCCCGAATCCTTTGCCCGCCCCTATCCCGGGCTGAGCCTTAGGTGCCGAAAGCCATCAATAAAATTCAACAGCACATTATGGACTTGGAACTATTTAAATTTTTAATTGACATATATATTTTTTCTACACGAATATAATCATTTTATTTCCAATAGGCCTAAATGAAAACGATCCATTATTTCTTAATGTAAGAATGCTTATTTTAATGTAAATGCCTCTTTGGCATTGAGGGATAGTTTAATAATTATGGATCTACCTCGATAAAATACCTTCGCATCAAATAATTCTAATCAAAGATGTGTGTTTTCTTTTATATTTGTAGCAGTGAAACTACACGAAAGAGCGTCTTACATAATGAAACATTTTTCACGGAATAATATGAAATGATCATTTATTTGTGAAACGATACATTACTTCCTTTCTTATATTTCTTAGTACAACCATAACGTGTAGAAGGAGAAGTGTTATCACTTGAAGCAGCGCCCATGCTTTTACATAGCCCCAAGTTGGCGCTTTGGTTGTCTAGTGAAACTACGGCGCTGCAATCGCTAGAAGATCTAAGCTACCGGACAGAAACAATACTGTAGTGTGGAATTGAAAGTTTGTGAGTTTGTTTTTGTTGTGTTTTTGTGAGTTGTAGGTGTGAATCTACCAAGATATCAGCGAAATGCCTTGCTGTTTCGTCCCGGGTTGTAAATCAGGATATAAAACTTGTCAGGAGGTAAGACATTTTTTTCTCCCACCAAAAGAGAAAGACAGTTTTGAAAAGTGGTGTAAAGCTGTTCCAAGAAAAGACAGAAAGCTAACAGCACGTTCTTACATTTGTGACGCTCACTTTTGCGAGGAATATATTGTAAAATCCGATAACTTTGTAATTAATGGTAAAGAGACGAAACTTCCACGACTGCGCTGGCGTTTAACATCTGATGCTGTACCCCACATTTTTCCACATTTGCCAAAATATTTAACAGTAAACAGAAAGAAAAGGAAACTTCCTACTACAAGAACAACAGCACATTCACCAGTTCAAAGCAAAACCGAAAATGGTGACACACACACACTTCAACCCCATCAACAATAAATTCTTCATTTGATGTCAGGATTAATTCTGATTGCAACAATTGCGTAAAGTTAGAACACAAGATAGATGTTATAAATCGAAGATTAAAGAATTCCAATAGACGTTTATCAAGATTAAAAACTCAGTTATCTGTTACTAAGGCTAATTTGTGTGCATGGTATAAAATTAGAAAACATCAGCGTAACAACTTTGAATGCAAAAATGATTCAAAGTTTCTGAGTAAGAAACAAAAACTTGTCCTTGACATGATGATAAAAAAGTGCCAAGTAAAAGATTCGCGAGGCATGCGATATACCAATGAATTCTTATTGGAAAGCTTGTTGCTGCATATTAAATCACCAAAAGGTTACAAACATTGCATGAAACATGATCTCCTGCCCCTTCCGTCAGTGGTTCATTTGAGACGTCTTCTGAAGGGTATGAAATGTTCTTATGGAGTTAATACACATGCAATAGCTGCCTTAAAGAACTTCTTTGCTAATGAAACTGATGCTAACAAAAAGATAGGTGTTTTGATATTTGACGAGGTCAAGTTGCGAGAGGAAGTGACATTTAATAGTGCTTCGCTTAAAGTTGACGGGTTTGTTAATTTGGGGGATCACACCCCAGATAACCAAAAGAACTGCCTCGCTAATCACGCCCTGGTATTTATGTTTGTGCCATTGTTATGTAACTGGGTGCAACCTGTTGCAGTGTACGCGAGTCGAAATTCAACACCGTCTGATATTCTAGCAAAAATTTTGATTGAAGTAATTATTCAGTTGGAGCAAGCTGGCGTTCAAGTTATTGGGCTAACTTCAGATGGCAGTCAATCAAATAAGGGTGCTTGGGGACATTTGGGAATATCTGGGAAAAAAGGAAAAGTTAGTTGTTCCATTCCTAGTCCAACAGATCAAAAAAGAAAAATTTGGGTTTTCTCCGATGCAGTACATATTTTAAAGTGTATTCGCAATCATTTTCACAACAAAGTTTCAGTACTTTTTAACGAAAAGGAAATAAACTTTAACTTCTATAGACAAGTTCTTCGCGTGGACACATCTTCTGAATTTGCGGGAATAAGGTCGTGCACTAGAATTACGAAAAGTCACGTAGACCCAACCTCTTTTCAAAAGATGAATGCTCGACTGGCTTTCCAGTTGTTTAGTGCAAGCATGGCAAGGTCTATAAAGTTCTTCAGGTCCATAAACCGCGAGGGGTTTGAAAACAGTCAAAACACGGAAGAATTTACTAAACAAATGAATGACCTTGCCGATGCCCTGAATTCAAAAACACCGGCCTCTGCCCTCTACAAGGATTCGCTCCACCACAACGTTCTGCAGAACATTCTGCAATTTCTGAATAACTACAAAAATACTTTCGCTTCTGAAAGAACATTGGAATCTCTACGAGTGACAATTCAGAGCACATTAGAAGTGGCTGATTATTTATGGAGTGTAGGATATACGTATATTCTGGCAGCTAAATTTAATCAGGATCCCCTGGAGAGGCATTTCGGAATTATAAGGTCACTTTCATGCGATGATCATCCGTCCACTGTCGATTTCTTGCATCTCCACATGTTACAATCTGTCTACGTTCCGGTTAAGAATGTGCTTTCTTCTAGCGCGAATTGTGAACCTCAAGTAGAACCCCCTCTCACGTCGTTTGTCAATCAGATGCGCTCATTAGCAAAAATCACGGAATGCACCAACAAGGAAAGGAAAGAAGCTGCTTTACGTAAAATTGGAGAGAACGTGGTGATAACCGATGACTACCTTAATGGCTGTGAGTGGGAAGGAAATTTGCCGTTGTTAAAAAGTGCTGTTACAGCAAAGGACTGTCTTGTTTATTACTTGGCAGGCTACGTAGTAAAACAAGCGCGTAAATTCATTACTTGCTCCTCCTGTGTAGATCTACTACGTAGTGAATCGTTGAAAGACAGTGATGTGACGATATTCACAAAAATGAAAGATTATGGGGAATCGTATTTAACTCATCCTTCCGAAAGCGTGTTGAATGTGTTGCAACAAACTGAAAGTGTAGTGAGTGCCAAGATTTTGTCCAGCAGTAGCATGTGGGGTGATATATTTTATGACACACTGGATGGCCTATGCGAACTCAAAATTCACATTACAACCCTGGGATGCAACGAAGAACATGCCCTGAAAACAGTTCCTAAACTTGTTTTCCACTACCTCAAGTGCCGCTTTTTCTTTCGCACCAAGGAAATTCGGAGGGAACTTGGGTCAACAAAAACTGCAAAATCTGCAAGGAAACTTTCTAAAGTCTCCAGTCTCTAACACTATTTCAGGTAAATATTACTAATGTTAATTCTATTCAATCGATATTACTTTTATTTTACAAATGATGGTACGGTTTGGGCTCTTGGCTATTTTATATCAGGATAATAAAATTGAGGAAATTTAGAACCTTGCATAATTACGTATTCCAAACTTTTTTTTTAATCAACGGGTTAATTTGTGGTGTTCTGGGGTACCAAAGGTTACGTGGTGTTCTAATTTTCGCATTCAACTCAAATTTTTCAAGCACAAATCAAAGAGAGACTTCATCTGAGACGTTCAGTGCAAACATGAACACGATATTTCAAGTGGTTATCGAGATATGCTTGAATAACTATTGGGACCCCAAGAAAAGCGAACTTTTGGAGTTTCGGTACAAAATGAGAACGAATCCAAAAACGACATACAAATCTCAATATAATAAAATAAACCATTGCTCACGGTGTTTTCAGCGGGTTTCTGTGTGAGTTCTGGGGTACCGTGGGGTACCCACAATATCGGCTATCGAAGTTCGACCGATTCCTTTATAGAGAAAATGTACATTACCATACAACATTAAATTAAGTGAAACTTCGAAGTGAATTAAGTGACAATTACCAAGATATGGCGCGGGAAACATTTTACCCCATGGTTACATGAAAAAATTGAAATATATAGAAATGAGAAAACATATATCCCCCGGTACCCCAGAACCCCATATACATTATTTTAGAATTCACTATGAATGATAGTTTAAAACTACTGGATGACTCCCAGAGTTAGTTTTGGAGTAGTTCATCATCTTATTGCCGTACCCCACACCTGGTAACCGTGGAGTAAAATATTTCCCGCGCCACATCTTGGTAATTATTTAACTACTTCGAATTTTCACTTAATTTAATGTTGTATGGTAATGTACATTTTTCTATAAAGGAAACGGTCGAACTTCGATAGCCGATATTGTGGGTACCCCACAGTACCCCAGAACCCACACAGAAACCCGCTGAAAACACCGTGAGCAATGGTTTATTTTATTATATTGAGATTTCTATGTCGCTTTTGGATTCCTTCCCGTTTTGTACCGAAACCCCCAAAAGTTCGCTTTTCGTGGGGTCCCACACTCCCAATAGTTATTCAGGCATATCTCGATAACCACTTGAAATATCGTGTTTTTACTGAACGTCTCAGTTGAAGTCTCTCTTTGATTTGTACTTGAATAATTTGAGTTGAATGTGAAAATTAGAACACCACGTACCCTTTGGTACCCCAGACCACCACAAATTGACCGGTGATTTTTGCAAAAAAAAAGTTTGGAATACGTAATTATGCAAGGTTCTAAATTTCCTATTTTTTTTTCTCCTGATATAAAATTCCCAAGAGCCCAAAACCTAGCCAAATGAGTAATAGCTGTCGCTTGTTGTGAGCGTTTTCTGTATTGCCTGTTTTATTCTAAATTCAATTACTTGATTATTACACTCTGTACAGTAGGGGTACTACAAGTTGCTGTAAATGTATACATTAATTGCTAAGAATTATACATTTGCATATTAAGAAACTAGTCCGTAGAAACTTATCTTAATTCCTATAGCTTTGCGTGGTTTTTGTTCAGTGCGATCGCTTAACGTAGCTAGCGCCGCCAGGCGGAGGCGCGGCGAAACAGGTCTAAGAGATAACACTTCTCCTTTTACGCGTTCTGGTACAACCATAAGCAGCACATGAGATCGGCATTTTCTTCTCAAATACAAAAGAAGCATCTAAAACAATGCCAAAGAGCGAAGCATAGCAGCTATATGATTGCAACTCACAATACGTGTTGTGGTCAAACAAACACTCTCCCGCTCAACTTTCAACTGGCGCCGCGTCAGGAGCGCCAATGCTGACTCTAGTGGAGATGTTTTATAACTCTATGGATTTGCCAAAGGGTCATACGCATTAGTAGAAGGGGAAAACGAATGTCCATGTGATATTTTTCATTGAAATATATTTGCTAAAGGGAGATACGCATTAGGAGAAGGTAAAAACGAATGACCATGTACTGTAGAAATAGAAGAACCTACTTCAACTTGGCATTTTGGGTCCCGCATTAGTGAGGACCATTTCATCTTTGGTGGTGCCAGGGTCCCCAAAGCTCCCCGGGATCGGCACCTTTGATAGTAAGGTCATCATATTTTCTCCTCACTATTTAGCATTTATTGATTCATCCTCTTTCCCAATTCTCTATATGTAGGAAAAAAGAAACGTAGATTTACGGAATTGAACTCTGCTATGTAATGGTATCTGTTAGTTAGTATATCGGTCCACTCGCCAATACGTCCCCCATAAGAAATAGCATGCTCAAAGTTAAAAATATCTAGGAATGGACATAAGGGACAATACAAACTCATTAGGTACGTTGAATACATGGGCAGCAGCTCTTTGAATTTTAAACACCATCTCCGAGAATATTCATCTCCTGAAGATATAAAGTCAAGTTAGGGAGAAAATGTTTCTTCTGTCACAAAAGACACGTTAACATATTTTAAAAATTTATAAGGTTTTTAAATCCATCTTTGGATCAGACCAGGATAGGGTATGGAAGGGTAGCGGCCGATATCTTGGTTAAGGTACCATTCCGACGTTTGTCTGGTGAAACTGAAGGAAATGTCAGTCAGGACGATTGGCAGCAAGATTCGAACGAACGGTCCATTGAGGAACCGAAAACATACTTTATTTTCTTTCATATACAAAGATTAGCGTAAATTACGCCTTCATGCATACTTAACACTAAGCATCTCTTGCCCATTAGCAGAGGTATAAATGATAGACACGTGACAAACTATTTTTTTTAAAAACATACTTTTCTTAAACAATTCCTACTAAGAGGTAAAAAATAACTGGTTACAGACCTCAGAACTTTATTGGTTACATTGATTTTTGTTTATGTACCTAAGAAAAGTACAAAGTATTAAGTTCAATAAGTTCTTAGTATAGTGGAATATGTAAATAATACGCAATTACATTTTTAAAATCCTACCACCGCCAAGCATCTTGTGCAGTATTGGTAATTCACAAGTGAAAAAAGATAAATTCTTTAAAATAGAGGATTTTATCACATTGAAAACATCCGATTAATAGTGGGAATCGAACTCATTACCTTCGTCTTGCCAGGGCAGTGCTCTTACCAACTGTGGAAGGTCCACCTCATACATTTCCCAGAGTATTGCCAGATATTTTCAAATTTATAAATTTCTCTGGTTATTTAAGGTTTTCCGAGGTGGTAAACACCCAGACTGACTTATGTACTAAGACTACAGGCATTTTTTTCTAAATTAAGGCTATAATCAACATCATCACCGTTTTGTTATTTTGCCTGCAACTTGCTATTGATTAGTATAAAAAGTGCCATCTTTCAATAAAAACAATATCGGTCAACATCGATTGATGTAAAAATGATATTAATTAATAACAAATTCCTCTTTTTCCGATATTGATGGATCTCGGAGAACGATGTTGTTCTATATCGTTAGATCATATTCGTTAAAACAGAACGATATCGATAAAATTATCTTTTCCAAATTTATGGATTTGTAAAACGCATTACAAACATAATGAACACTAGCTAGGTAGTCCTTAATACTCATTATTTGTGCATTGGGTCTTTCATTCCTTGCACTGTTTCAATCAACTACGCATACTAATGTCACATCTCATTATTTCTCTCAAAAGTAAATATAATTTCAAGTGATTTAAGTACTCCTGTTAAGGAGAGCGTATCGAAAGCTTTTACAAAATCTTTGAATCTCAGACATAGTGGACGTTCATATTCCCTAGTCATTTCTGTAAATTCATTCAATACTTGTATCTGATCCATTATGCTAAATCCACAAGGAAATTCGACTTGTTCCCTTCCCACGTTACAATCATTCAATAGAATGAAAATAACTTTGGTGAACATTTTGTATATTGTAGAAAGCATACAAGAATTGAAGCCGTGGTTTAATGCATCCACCATTGAATATCTGCATCATCTTAAATTTTTAAAGGTGTTTAAACTAGACTGTTTGATTTGATAAGTTTACTACAAGTTGAGCATGAGTTATGCAGGGATCAGAAAAGATCTATTTTTATTTTACTCATTAGGCTCGGGAAAGAAGTCATTAGATTTGACACCTTAACAGCTAGTTCTTCAGATGGGTCGTCTGGAAGTTAAAGCTTGTGATTCACAGCATGATGTAGTAATCAAGAGATAAATTGATACAATAGATTAGTTATTGTTTGTCTATTTGAAAGAGTATTTTTAAGACGAAAGAGTATTTTGTATTCATCATAACGAACACTTTATTGCGGTGTGAAGCACTAAATTATTTAAATTATTAAGAAATTGCGAAAGCAATTTTTAAAATATCAGAATCTTGTCAAGGCAATTAGGTCGTATGGAGAGTTGTGATCAAATTGAACGATCGTGAAACAAGTGAAATACTCTTGTTTATAATTAATTTTATTTTCTCACGTAAAACATTCGTGTAAGATATATAGTGTTCCATAGTTCGAGTAAACAAAACTAGTAGTTTGCCTATATAGCAAATGAGAGATGGAGGTTGTGGACTACAACAGTACTAGTACTCAATATATTCGCGAGCTATGGATCATAGACTATGTTATTTTATCCGGCTAAGTTGTAGTGGTCAGTTCTATGTTTGATTATCCTTACCTACCTAAGGCGCACAGGAGTACCAAGCATACTTTGACACTCAATGGGTCCAGGTTCGATAAGGTGGGTGGCGTAAGCTGTCAAAGTTTAGATATAGCAAATTATGAAAGTTGAAAATACCGTCCTGTCATCCAACTGATTTAAAAACATTCACCATTTGGTTCGAGTACTGAGCTCCAGCACTTTTTGAACCCATGATGCCCCAGATGCTAGGCTGTGAGCAATCTATGCCAACTTAGTTACTCAATTTCAAACGAGGCTAGCTGCATCTCAGAGCAAAAGCCAGATATGCACTGCGAACAGTTTTCCGCTGTCCTGACCAGACAGACTGTTCGATTCCTAGTCAACATGCACTATCGCCTCCATATTAACCTCACAACGTAAAACTACGAGATAAAATAATAAAGAAAAAATAAGGTTTAAGCACTGGCTTGGTAATATTTTTTGCTGGAGATTCCTTTCTTCAAAGCACTTTAATACCATTAATTTGTTTTTCATTACGAATGTAATACATGAGATAGCAAAAGCAACAGGCATTGATTCGACAATGCAAGGGAAATTAAATATTTTTCTGAGAATAGCCAGAAGTAATTAATAGATAATAATGTATAATATTATTCATAGAAATTTTTCACTAGAAAATTCGAATTTAAAGTAATATTTCGAGTCACCGATTATCTATCTTTAACATTTAAGAGAATTGTTAAAATAATTCGAACCTATTAAAATACTTGAACATTAGGCAGGAGTGTTGCGAACTAGGTAAATAAAAATGAATGACGACGCGCGTAATGCAAAAGTGTTGCCAACTAGGTAATTAAAAATAAATAACGACGAGCATTACGCAGCAGTGTTGTCAACTAGGTAAACAAAACAAATAATACTGTTGTGGGAACAAAAATTATTGTACGTAATCAAGTGTAGGTACAATTCTTGTTAAATTTCAGAACGTTAGAGGTTACACAAATCAAGTTGTGATTTACAAGTTTTAAAAAAAAAGTACATTCTAATGTATGCAAATACAAATTACACAAAGCAAATAAGTTATTTAAATACATCGCAACTATTGCTAATGAAAGATACACTAAATAATTTCTTGATATTACATTGCTCACAAAGGAGATTTCAATATGTTTGAGAAAACTCAGGTTTTAAGGAATGTTTACATTCCATTTTTCTTGATACGGTAACCGTAAAGTAAGGCAAAGTAATCCTCGTTAATGGAAGGATTTAGTCTTTTGGTGTTTACCATTTGGTGGCGTTTACCTTATCATTTAGAGACAATCTTATATCCTTATTTGCGTAATATATTGTATGGATAGAAGATTACCTTACTGCCATACTTTTGAGATTCCAAATCATAAAAGTGTTGAAATTTTATGATCTGACCTGTACGATAATCGAGTCGGACACCTCGAACTTTGTAAACCTCGTCAGTGTCTCCTGGAGTTAAATTTTCTATCCGATAAGAGTAATTTTTGCACCAGCAACAATGAAGATATACATTTCCCTACCCCTTTGGTATTTTTTTATTTAATTCTCCTAAGTAGTTCCCTAAAGATAACAAGATTGGTTCATCAAGGTATTTTATTCGTTGATATAAATAATACTATCTGTATCGCAGTAAATTACTCTCTCAATCTCAACAGTATCTAACATTTCAAACAATCGAAGTCTAGTTCATGAAGATATGAGTGATGCCACTGCCAAATTTGTAAATGGATATGGTAGATTCTCATTTTTCAAGTCTGTATGTCACCAATATATTTGCCCTACAAGAACTACACTTTGTATTTCCAAGTGAGGTGCTCTTAAAACATCAACAAATTCCTGATCACCAGTTACAACTTTACTTTGTGGGAAATTGTTGCGCTGGCCCCATTTATCAAAGAGTGAGTACAAGAAGTTTTATGAAATATACGCTCTTCAGTATGTCCGATTTTGTCATACTCGAGACTTATTCCTTCATGCCGTGCATAATTTGCAATATATGCCTGTTTCTGCTCTTCTGTAGTACAATCAGACGGAAAACCGCTGGATTATTTTTTCATTTTCAAAAAGCTGTCAACATAGGGTTTGAATAAACCCTTTTTCATCTCCATTTCCCAAATTTCAGAGCTTAACATACCCTTTCTTTAACGCAGCACGAAGCTCAGAAGTACAGAAGACACCTTTGATAGCATGTTCCTCTTGAGTATGATTACAATCTGCAGTATTCAGCTCGTTCATGCAACTCTTGCACAGACCAAAAACGAGGTTGTTGTGAGAATTATATGAAAGAAATGGAACAGGAATATCATTAGGGCCAAACCTTACAGAATATGCAACCATGTAGTTTACTTGGATCGAGAATGTGCACTTGGTTAGTGAAATCTTATTGTATTTCCACTTGACCCGTTTGGAGTGGTTTCTAAGACATAATCCAGGGGTACAAGGAAGTCACGTCAACATATTCTAGATATTCGTTTTTATTACACTTGTACAATGCACGAAAATATTCTGTGCGCTCGCCCTTAGATGCGTCTTTTGGACGTAATTGTTCTTCAATATTACGGCAATGTTCTTGACTGAATGATTGAATTTCAAGAGACGTTTGAATAGCCTTATCCTATTCGCATTCCCATTGTTCAACAAATATTACGCCACAACTATTTTCAAGAAATTCTTTTCTTGTTAACGTCGCATCATACCGGTCCTGTAAGGTACACCCTTCAACATCAAAAGGAAGATTTCGGAGTTGCGATATACAACTATGTCCATCCCAGTAGAACCCAGAGAATTCGAACCCAGTATGTCTCTTTCTATCATATCCATCCACCTTAAAATATCAGAATTGTATTTCACAACGAATTTCAGTTATCCGGAGTGTAATTTAGAGTATATGTTCCATATACTTAAGGCAGTGGCGTGCTTACTTACTTTGATGATCACGATGATGGAACCGTAATGGAGGAATAATTGGAATACAGTTATCTTGTAAATAAGGAGAGCGAAACATTCCATCGCGCACATAGCATTTGTGCCTGTATTAAGAAAACATTGAATACCGTTTGTTTTAGCTTCACCGAGGTTTGAAAACCGAATGAAACTCTAAGATAGAATTCAAACATCACTTGACCAATAATCCAGCCATTCATGCTGGAAATGAAATGGCTTTTCCGATTCTACTCTTTTTCTATGCCATGCAACGTGTTCTTTCCGTTCATCTTCAGATTTCGTGTCAATATCAAACTTAAAGTTTCAGATACAATCGTTTGTAATTCTGATTTTGGGGTATATTGAATAAGTACGGAAAATCACCTTTCCTGAGAGCTTCATTGAGACTAGTAGTTTTAGCCCGTTCAGCAAGTCAAACCCCCATGAATAGATAAGAATATCTGAAAATCATATTCTTTATACTGAGCTGTATAGATTTATAACCTTGTGAAATAATATAAGGTATCAAATTTTGATTTTCTAAAAGACTTCGAGCAGCAAATAACGCAGCAAACCGAAATCTCCTGTGTGAAAGTATTACCACTGTTGTAAACATGGGGTCTTGCTCCAGTACCTGATTAGTGAACGGTTCTATAGTATAAAATACATAATCCGTAGACCCCTTAGAATCACCACAAATTGTACATTTATAGTATTCAACATCCATATGATTATATTTAAGACTAGGATGACTTGCACAAACTAAGTTAGGTTGATGTTCACGTTCACCATTTTCATCTATTACCAATAACATTGTTTCAATATCAAATACTATATACTGAAAATCTTCTACCAGCTTTGGATTTGTTGGGCTTGCAAAACACGAATGAAATTCATGCACATACATCATACACAGCTTAAAAGTGTTCACCACACACATGTTTAGACTTTCTGTTACGCATATCTATCTTGGCACCACACTGAGGACAAAGTTTTCTTTTGACTTGTGGTTATCAAAGCATGTTTGATTTGGTAATGCACGAATACACTTATTACACTGAATTTTACTTTCATCACTATTTTCCATGTCGGGATGATACTCTTCACAATATTACATAAATATTCACATTTATGAAACCGTCGATTGCCATAGGGGGTAAGGCAAAAATAACAATAACCATCACTTCCCAGAAATTCTGTAATGATCTCAATTACATCGTAGTGATTGTCTTCATATCGCATAAATAATTTCCTCTCTGCTGACCCAACAAACATCTTTACATACTCTCGTGTGTTCATACACTATAATTTTATATTCGTCTCCAAAATACTTTTGAAACTTGTCCACAACTTCGATACTGCCCCCATTTTTACTAATCTACACCTGCCGAGTAACAATTTTCTAGCTGCAGATGCCCTCTTCTTAGGGTGATTCTTCATATAATTTGCATTTCTAAATTATTTCTAAGGCACGAGCAAGGATATCGGGAAGTTCATCAACTGGAATTATATGCTTCTGGAGATAGTCTACAAACGGTAAATACTTGTCTTTACTGTGTCGTCTCTGTCCACGAACAGGATCTGTTATGTCTACTTTGATTACTACCCTCTCGCCTAACAAGAATATCTCATTCGGGTTTAGAACATTCTCATTCTTCCTCAAATATCTTCTCCATTATTATGAGCTCGAAATTTAAACGGGATGTATATTGTTTTCCCTAACTTGCAATTTGAACTTGCTATAGTAAAACTAACTTTTGAGTCGGGATCTACATTGTGAACTAAATGATCTGTTGCAAATTGAAATAGATTCGTTACAAACTTCTCCGGATCCTTAATTGATCTTGGTAATGAATTAATTGTGATTTCTCCTGCATGTAAAGGGTATTTAGGATACGTTTTACGACGTTCACTTACAATTTCAAATTGAGGTCCGGGTCCTTCACCATACATCATAACGGCATCATATTCTTGCACCCATTGTTCCACAACGATATTATTCACTTGACTATCATATCCACTGCACACCTCTCCCATAGCAAATTCATCACTATCTTCCTCCTCCCCCAACATACTAAGTTCATTATCCTCACCATCTGAGGTCTTACACACATCACCCATACTGTAATCACCATCTTCATCCAGGCTACGGTCACCAGTGTCTTCATGGCTACATGACTGCAGAGTAATATCATTGTGCTCTTATATATCCAGTCCACAGAGTACTGCTGCTTTCTCCGGAATTAGTCCAGTAGGATCGTTGAATAAGTCATAATACCACTCCCAAGCAAGTTGTTTGCTTTCCATAGTAGTAAAAAATCCATATTCTGCAAGTTCTAAAATGTCTTGAGACTTTACACACGATTGTAGAACTGCTTCCTCATCATTTGAGTAATAATACAGCAAGTAATGAAACAAACATTTCAGGATCACTTGTGCGAGGTTTAAATCCCAGTATCTTGTAGTAACACAACTTA
This sequence comes from Lepisma saccharinum, assembly GCA_022664845.1. NCBI lineage: Eukaryota > Metazoa > Arthropoda > Insecta > Zygentoma > Lepismatidae > Lepisma > Lepisma saccharinum. Next base: position 32,038 of record JAGDQP010019291.1, read on the forward strand.
TTCCAGCATTCAAGTACCATTACAGGAACGTCATAGCTACAGAGTTCTGGAGCAGTAAGCAAGGCTTCAATAACATTGTACATCTTTTTTAATTGAAAAGCAAATTTTCTAATCGCAGCAAACAGCAAAACTTTCTCGCAAAATTTCTGAGCACAGAGAAAAACTTTCTTCGCAAAATATGTCAGTAAAACACCAAGCTGATATAGTACTAAGGAAAGCTTCTTTCTTTGCAACGTATCAGTTAGTCGAAACATCAAGTTGATAGTGTACTAAGGAAAGCTTCTATTTTCGCAACGTAACAGTTAGTCGAAACACCAGGTTGATAGAGCACTGGGGGATAGCTTCTTTCTTCGCAATGTACTAGTTAGTCGAAAAACACAGAGTTGATAAACAGTAGGAATAAGATTGCAGCTAGAACTTCGAGTTTCAAAAGCTAGACACAAATACTGAATGATGGAAATTATTGCTTCTTACATCATGAAGCACGAACGCGCGCGCGAATTGACATACATATGTACGCAGAAAGGTGGATTGAGTAAGAGGGTGTAATATAACATGCGCATTACAGTTGCGCATTAACAAGTTAAGAGACAATATTATCTAATTCACAAATTACTTTTTCATTTTTTATTAGCTTCGCAATGGAACACCGTGACTTACAATGAACACCGATTAATTAAGTGACAAATCTCGGGCGTTAAAAGTTTCACGGGAAGGTTTCGTAAAACTATCTCGGAAAGTCCCGTTTGCATCTTCCTGCATAATCGGCTACAGAATTTCCCGTACCAGTCTTGTTCTTTCATGACAACATTTCCTCCAAATTCTCATTATTAAAATCTTTTCTGAAAATTTGTTCAACAAAATTGAACCTAATAAAAGGCTATGATAATCTTAGGGTTAAAAAGTATAACACTGATCTTCTAGAACAAAACCCTGATTCTAAAAGTAAATATCTGATCATTGAAACAAGACGGAGATTTGTATTTTCAAACATTGATGTAATTTAATATACCTCTCATTTAGTGCTCGAGATCCTTTTAAGAAAACGTTACGTTAGTTCAAAAGTCACAACATTCACACACAATTTAATGATTTGCATAAACAGCACAAGCTTTCCGCATTTCTCCACAAACTCTCACCTAGTATCTCGTTGAACGTGCTAACAACTACTTAGGAGAATTAAATAGAGAAATACCAAAGGGGTAGAGGAATGTATATCTTCATTGGTGCTAGTGCAAAAATTACCCTTATAGGATAGAAAATCTAAGTCCAGACGACATTGACGAAGTTTGCAAAGTTCGAGGTGTTCGACTCGATTATCGTACAGGTCAGGTCATAAATTTTCAACACCTTTATGATTTGGAATCTCAAAAGTATGGCAGTAATGTAATCTTGAGTCTAAACAATATACTACGCAAATATGGATATAAGGTTGTCTCTAAAAGATAAAGTAAACGCCACTAAATCCTTCCATTAACGGAGATTATCGTACCTTACCTTACGGTTTCCGTATGTAAAAATGGAATGTAAACATTCCTTAAAACCTGAGTTTTCCCAAACAAATTGAAATCAATAACTAACTAACTTTGTGAGCAATGTAATATCAAGGAATTATTTAGTGTATCTTTCATTAGCAATAGTTGCGACGTATTTAAATAACTAATTTGCTTTGTGTAATTTGTATTTGCATACATTAGAATGTACTTTTCTTTTAAAACTTGTAAATCACAACTTGATTTTGTGTAACCTCTAGCGTTCTGAAGTCGTATTTGTAACAAGGATTGTACTTACACTTGATTAAGTACAAAAATTTTTCCTACAACATTATTATTTGTTTTCTTTACCTAGCTGAGAAAACTGCTGCGTAATGCTCGTCGTTATTTATTTTTATTTACCTAGTTGGCAACACTGCTACGTTATTCTCATCGTCATATATTTTTATTTATCTAGTTGGCAACACTTCTGCGCATTGTTCAAGTATTTTAATAGTTTCGAATTATTTTAACGATTCTCCGAAATGTTCAAGAAAAGAGAATCGATGATTTGAAATATTACTTTAAATATTAACCCCCTGCTTCATCAACGCACACACTTCTACCAAAACAAGAGACAAGCGAAACAAGGCGATGTTCAAAATGGACAAAGCTGTCAAATAACTACAGTTTGTGTATGTGTGCGTGACTCTGTGTAAGATAGCACCTTCCTTTCGAGTCCCCTCTTCGAGAGGAACAAAGACGGCCGAGGGAACATTGAAAATCCTCCGCATATAAACAATAGCGCCATACAGAACGCTGATGCCACAGTGTTCTAAATTTGCTCGACTATCAACAAATCTATCTATGCTAGATAAAAATAGAAAAGTTGAAAATTTTGTGTTAATAGTAATAGCTACCTATAATATAACAACTATAATTATAATATAACTATCGTGATAAATATATTAGTTTTTATCTTGTTCTTTGTGCTTCGAAAAAAGGAAAAAATAAAACAATTTTAGTTGAAAAAGTAATAGTAACTTAAAAGAATGATGGAAAACGTGGTATTTGCAGGCTTTTCTAGTGTTTGTCTAAAAAGAATGGAATGTTATGCCTTTTGTGGCTAGATTATAGAAAAAGAAGCAGATTATACAACATAAATAAAATGTTCAATAATTATTCCTTTATTTGGTTTCTTAAAGGATCTTTTCTAATTTTATTCTCAACATTCATTCATATTTTATGCTCTGTTTGTTGGATGTGAATATCCAGCCAGTGTTTAAGGTATCGAATTGTATTGTTTGAAGGTATTAAAACCTAGGGAAAATCTCAGGTCGGATAGCTGACAGCTGGGTGCGAACCGAGACCATTGGAATGCAAACCAGGGAGTACGCCAGGAATGTAGTCGAAGGGGGATGTCAAAAGTTATTGGGGGTGTAATTCATATTCAGTTATACACTATACTATACAGTCATCCATTATAATTATCTTACCATGTATGCATGCATGTGGCACGCGCGCGTTTCTGTTTGTAATACTTTTCAAAATAAGAATTGTGCATAACCACATAAGGACAATGTGT
>JAGDQP010019292.1:0-35092 GCA_022664845.1 Lepisma saccharinum
AGTCGATGCCGTCAGGAACTGTTTCCTGAACCAGCGTCACATCCTTATTTGTACTCCAGGAGTTCACAAGCAGAAGAAGACGACTGACATCAGTTTGTTGGATTGAAGGCCAAAACACTTCTGCCATGAACGTTTTCAGATCGCTTTTTTTCATGTTAGCAGTAGTTCCAGCGTACGATCGAATGTTTGGGGGATCATCAGATTTAGTTTTCGGAAAGCGATCAGAAGGTTCCGCCACTAGCACATAGAGAGGAGAAAGAAGATTACCAGACATGGAAATCACAGGCATGATCATATAACAATGTGTAGTAGCGGAAAGAGACCCTACCTCAATATTTATTCGTTTAGCTCCTTTCAGATCAAGAGTCCGGTGCGAATGCAGCTCCTTTTTGAATCGACTTTGGTCAGCATTAAATACCTGTTCAGGAGTGTACTTTGATTCGATTAAGGTTCTTATATCAGCAGTAAAACGATCTGCACTTTCCTTTATCTTATTCTCATCCAGGTAGTAACCTCTTCCAACGCGATGGGTATCTGTGCGAATGCCTATATTATATTTGCGCTTAAAATTGTGCAACCAAGTCCGTGAAGCAGTGAAATTGCAGGTGCCAATATGACCAATAAACGTCGGTTCAGACATCAGTTGGTGTTTTACTTGCAATCCCCACAAGCGGATAGTTCGGTCATGAACTATGGCGTTCCTAGCTCGGGCTTCTTTGAACAAGTTCCATACTTCCTCGTTGATACGTGTGATGGATATTCCCTTCAGACTGTTCTAAAATCTGCAGAGTTGGTGTTCGTAACGCAGGCGTCTAAAAGTTTTCTGAACCGTTTTGAATTTTAGTCGGTTGGAAGTCCTGTCAATGGCCTTGTGACGCGGTGCTAATTGCAACTTTCCGTGTTTTGGCTGTTTTGTCCAATACTTGTACGCATTCTCCATATATTCTGTTGGCAAATCTATACTTTGTCTCTTCGGAGGTGATGGCAGAAAATCGGAACTACTACTTGTCGGTGATTGTGGTGGTGTATAGGTTTTCTTCTGTGATGCCTGTGTTTTCTTTCTTCTGTTTTTTTTTTCCTGCCTCCTCTATGTCACTATCGATAACGTCCATTTCACTATTATCAGATTCCGAATCAAGGACGTCGAGTGTGCTGATTTCTTCCACATCGATGTCGTTCCTCGAGAGTTGCTGTCTATATTTGTCGAAACATAACCACATCAGCGGGAGTCGGCGTGGTTTCGTTGATTCCTAATTCGCTTTTCAAAAGAGCAACAACACGTCCTGGGTCCATTGTGTTGCTTTGCACTTGTTACAATTACGTAGTTTATTGTGAATCGGGTACAACTCGAAATGGTATCGTAATGATTGCAAAGACGCACAATGCACACTAACTAACACACAAACACAAAGTTAAACACAAGTTCTTTCTCTCAAACATCATATGCCTAGTGTACCGCACTTGTGTTTGCAACAGCACAAAATTCAACACATCATGGAACACAAATATAAGTGCCACAGGTATCGACTGTAAAATATCCCTTGACACACACAGAGGATATTTCCTAACACAAAGGACTTTGTTACAACTTCCGTGGCAGCGACTTACTTCTCAATGACCACTATAGAACCCTACTTTTTTGCTTATGAGCACTACTTCTCTTTGCCAGATCACGGTGTTATTTCCATTTCTTTCTCTTGCTGTGTAGAATGTGATTGACCACTGTCAAACGATCCTGCAACAACTACACGACTGCCTTCCCTTTGGCATAACTAGTTACGCCCACTTTTATTTCGGTATGCGTGTTTCTGAGTGCGTTTCCCGGTGACGGCACGCTGGAGCGCGTTTGGTTCAGTAGAACCTTATTCACAGGAACAGGTCAGGACGTTTCACTTGGCTAATAAGCAGTTTACAAGGAATGCGAGATGCTGAATACTAATAGATATATCTTACTACAGATTGCAACACGTGGATTTTGGAACGTTTTCTATTCCTTTTCTATCCAGGGATATATGTAATGTGTACTAACATTAAGGGCCACAGTGGCAGCGATTAGAGGGGAGGGGGGCTGGGAGGCAGTTGCTCCCCACTTTTGTCTCCACACAAGATCATTGCCGATATTGAATAACACTAACAGATATTTGACCACATGCTCCCCTACCACTGGCAAATCTCCACCCCCTTCCCCCCGTGTTAAAACCTAATCGCCGCAAATGTTTAAGGGTGTTGGAGGGGTAGCGTATTCCTATATTTAACACTGTAGGTTCGGTTCTTTCTCAACTTGCAGCTCATGTAGTAGTAGGTAGGGACCAAAAAGCAATGCAAATAGGTAACAGTGAAATAATTATTGCATGAATCGGCTAATACACTGTCGCACATAATGGTTCAGTACTCGCGTGTATGAACACTATATTTTACAGTTTGTCAGTAGTCATGTTCCAGTTTGTTCCGTCATTGTTGTCTACGTGCTGCGATGTCTCTGGCAGTATTATATATTCGTTGATTTTCGCTTAATAGTATGTTTTATTTTGTATTTCCGCTCATTTCCACTGTTGTTCACGTTCTAAACGAGCTAAGGTCGTGCGAGACATCTAGTTTCATGTAGTATTCCAACTACTATGTTGCAGAACGCTCTAATCGGACATCGAACATGTGCACCAGCAGCGAGCCTGTGGACCACTTGGCCATTCAAGGGCATGAATGATTTCAGCTTGTGTGTTGTGTTTGATACTATTTTGATTTTCCACATTGGCAACACTGCCTCGGCACTGTGCTTCGTCCGTTATTTTTGTACTTCAGTTATTATATTCTTGTTAGTAGTCTCATATTTTGGTTTCAACTCGTTCGAATCGTGTACTGTATGTACTCTTCTACATCCGAGATTTTACACTTTTGGCATTCATATAGGCCTATCTTGAAACGTTGGCAACACTGTACATCAAGACTTCACAGGTATGGTTCTAATCATAATTCGATTTTATAGATGTTGTAATTTGTGCCATTTAACAACACTTCATTTTGTGCTCAGTTGGCAACACTGCATTACATATGACGTTATTGAGCACGTCTGTGGGTACACTGTTTGCTTACTATACTGTTGTGCGCGTCTCATTTTGAAGTTATTTCTGTGTCAATGTATCTTCTGCATTGCTATCTTCACACGATTCTCGATCCTTCATTCCTCTGTATCTCCTGTGTTTCTGGGTGTCGGCACGTAAAACTTTGGATGTCTCACTTTGTTTCACTCCTCTATCGATTGCGCACTGTTTGATTGGGCAATGCTACTATCAAAATAAGAGGTTCCCTTGTCAGTTCAGTGCTGCTGTCACACTATGGTACATTCACATGAAGAATCTCAGGCTCAACCCGGAATACGGTAGGACAAACGATGTTGGAAGGTGGTCGGTCAGGGCGTTTCTAGTAGGGATGGCCAAACGGATCCGGATCCAGGTCCGAGTTTCGGATGTTGATACTGGCACATATATAGTACTAGCGCGCATTTCTACCAGTAGGAAGTAATTTATAAATACCTTTATTGTCCACATGATCCTGATAATATTTCTCGATGGAATGGGTCTTTTTAGTAATTCAGGGTTTCCCTCAATTTTTTCACGCCATACTAAAGTTTTGCATTTGCCGCAAGCATTGCCTGAATGGACCCAATTTTCAATTCGAACTTTTCCTCAACCAATGTGTAGTTCATGAGAAAGAATAACCTCTCCATATTTGGCATTGTTGCTCGGGATACACAACAGTTCCATTTCGTTATTGTGCGGAATGTTAATGTCTTTGAGATTTGGTGACCGGTAATTATCACGTACGTACTTTTATCTGTAGAATGAGGGGTTTGCTGGCAAAATATTTCTTGGGAGTTCAGGCATTATTATTGTACTCTTTTTTTCTGGTAATAGGGGACCAAAACAGCCGGAGACGTAAGTGTTATTTTCGGAACTGTTCCCGGATTCAAGTATCTTAGCAAAGGCACATAATATAGATACATGTCAAATAATTTTTTAATACCTGTTTTATTATTGGTCTTATATCTATATATAAGACCAATATAAGACTGAACAGGATATATCTTTGTTGTTGTTCTGCACTCGTAGTAATCTCAACGAGCCGCCGTAGCTCAAGTAGAGCGTTGGCTTAGGAAAATGTAAACAAGAAGTACACAAAAGTTACGTATATGGGCAGCGGAACATGCATTCATCATTTAAAAAATCGAACTGGTTTTGTTTCATAATAAATCATATAATAATAATTATTATTGTTATTAATATTAATCATATTACATTACATATTAATCATTCCATATTATTAACATTTAAAACTATTACTATTGCTATTATTATAGAGGCCGTAGAATTTGTATTTTGTGAGGAAAAGTGGCAGAGATTGAGAGAACAAGAAGTTTCTCAGCCCGAATTATAATCTTATAGCTTCTTGAAATAAATTCCGATTGTGCAGATTTGAAGTCTTTGATGCTACCATGCCGCAACTGCTCTACTGTTCGTGACGTTACAAATGTGACAGTCTAAAGTTCATTCCACGCTTTCGGCAGCGTGTAGCTGAGAAACTATACACATTTAGAAAATTTGTCAGTGGAACTTTCGTCTTGTTTTGATTTCAGAAATCAACCCCTGAAATTTGTCGGTATAGTTCATACATATTCTGTATATAATAATAATAATAAATCATAATAAATCACAGCCATATTCGATCTATTACTGGATGAGGCCTCTCCCCGGAGGGAGAAGATTGGTCTACTGCTCCCACGCTGACCAGATGGGTTGGCAGAGGAGAGCCTAAGTTCTCACTGTGATCGCCACTATCGTTTATTCATAGCAGCTCCCCAATTGCATCACGATGCTTGGTGGGCACCGTTACAGACTCACAAGACTGGGAAAAAATCCTTGGCAGCACTGGGAGTCGAACCCGGAACACCTCAATCTGTAGTCAGCAACGTTGTACGGCTGTGAAACGAACGTTGAATGCGCAAACGATTCAAAGATTAAAAGTCACACAAAGAGCAATGGAGAGGTGCATGCTAGGAATAACTAGGAGGGACAGGAAGCCAAATTAATGGTTTCACGTACAAACAAAGTTAAAAGATATAATCAAGACTGCGAGGATGATGAAACGGAGATGAGCAGGTCACATAGCTCGACGAACAGATGCAAGGTGGACGACAAATGTATTACATTGGATTCGTAGAGCAAAGAAACGACCGAGACGACGTCCATATGCAAGATAGGTAGATGAAATCAAGCGTTTTTCAGGAACTACATGGATGAGGATAGAATCAGTGATATGTGGCCTTCATCCTGCAATGAATAGAAAATGGCTGAATACGATATATATATATATATATATATATAAGGTAAATTTAAGACAAATGAAGGAGAAAAGGGATAATATAGCTTACTTTTGCATTAGATCACACATATTCACATGTACACATAAAAAAGTCACTATATTTCGTGTATTCACACTTTTTCAAGTAGACAGGAAGAGAGCGAAGTTCACGTGTTCACAAAGTACAAGTTTGAAGAGACAGTGGCTACACGTAGCGACAAAGCATCAAAACTGGAGAAGAACTGACTGCTGTAGCGCGTAGATATCCGGAACTTGAAATAATAACAACTGTATAGCGTGTAAGTACAAGGTGGGATCGTGGATGGAAATGTGTTGAAAATGCAGAGGAAAAGGGGAGCTTAGTGTTATTGAAGGTTAAGGCCAGGTTTTATTTTCGCGCTCAAACCGTGAAAGGCATTCTCCCACAGACGGCGTGTTGAGGTGCTGGTCATAGGGGGTAAAATGTGGATTATGGCAACCGAAGTGACGATGGTTACTAATTCGAATGTTAAGAGCACAACTTGTTTCCCCCACATAAAAGGCATCACAGAACTTGCAGGTTAGGATGTATATAACATTAGGGGTGTGGCATGTACCCTTGGGATTGAGGGTGTATCGACCACTAGCAGTATTGATAGTGATTGTGGGAGAAGTGAAGAAAATGGAGCAGACCTTACATCTGGGTCTCTGGCATGTCTGTGCGCCGGTTTGGTGTGGTGGCAAGGAGGGATTCGTACGGACCAAGATGTTTCTAAAGCCCCTCGTACACGATTCAATAAAGCTTGAACAAGAGCATTGAACAAGCAATTGGATGAAAATGACGTCACGAGTCAGAGACTCCACACAGGAAATCTCTTGAATTCAAGTCTTCTCATCCAATTCGTCCTATTTAGAACCTGTCCTATTTTTATTGAATTCAACGCAGTGATCTACCAATCACATCACTGGTGACTTGAACACGTGACAACTGTGCTTCCGGAAAGCTAAAAATTAAAATATGAACATGGAGCAGGGAATTTTTAAGCCCTTGTTTTTATGATGAGAAATAAAGATATTATCAGAAAATCAAAATAAAATAAATAAAGTATCGCTACAAGAAATTCCATCGCATCTTGCTGAGGTAAAGTGTACCTGATGCTTCTTCTGTAGTTTTTGTACAATCACTATTGCAATAGAAATTGATACAGAGGGTTTACTATAATTCCTAATAAAGTTTGTATTGTATTTAGAAGCAGTAGGATATTAATATTTAAAGTGCCACTGAGTTGTTCATAATTTATGTGGAAAGGTCGAGTTTTTATTTACTGTATGTAGGAAGTTCAAAGCTGCTAAACATAGAAGTATCTGGGTACACTTTACAATACGGCACAAAACAATGTAATCTTTTCCAACGTATGTGAAAGTGTTGTAACTAAAAATATAACAAAGTTTCGAGTCATGGAAGTATTAAATTAGAGTGAAATAGCGAAAAGTACTTGGAACTACTTGGCTGCTTCCACGTTGGTGAGCGAGCACATTAAAACATGCATCGCATATAATAAAAAATCTAACCTTCTTTAACCCTTTCCTTATTCAACATTGTGACCATGATTTTTGTAGCAAATAATGTGTCATTCATAATACGACGCAATGCTATTAATATTCCGCCGCATCCCTACAATCTGCATATAGTAATGAACGCAAATAAATCTATTCCGACACGAAGTGTCACGATTAGTATGCCTCCACATGGCGCTATCTTGATCAACTGGAGTGCGTATGTAACGAAATAATAATAAAATATGTATTTTCACTTTGGATTGTTAGTTGTCGTTAGATGTTTATAGAAGTGCGTGTAACCGGAAATAAATAGACATTTATAAGAATTGAAAAGAGTTTTGAATAAAGCAATAAAAAGTCGATGTTCGAGGCATCACCAACTACGGAATCGCAGCCGTTAATCAGGTTATTATTTTATTAAAAGCGACGCATATCATGTTTAACATTCACTCCATGTTCCCGCTTTCAACGCAGAAAGAGCAAATCGACTCATGTGCTTTTGGCTCCTTCACACTTCCGCTTAACTTATCGAATCGTGTACGAGCACCATCCAAGCACTTTCAACATTACTTGGATTCAACATTACTTTGATTATTCCAGTTGGATCGTGTACGCACTCATCCAACTGCTTGTTCAAGAATTTGATTCAATGTTTATTGAATCGTGTATGAGGGGCTTAAGATTACGTGGATGTTGAAAAACTAATCTAGATTTGGCGGGGAATATTGATCTTGTGTCTGGGTCAGATTGGAGAATGTGGAAATTAGAGTGTAGGATTTGTTTGACCTTGCTTAGTTTAGGATGGAACTGGGTGATTAGAGCTGGTAGGTTGGATTTTTGAGTGGGTTGAGTGTGTGAGGATGCACGGTGGATCTGTTTGGTTAAAAAATTAGAAGGGTAGCCTCGGTTGGCTAGAGCCTCCTGGAGGCGTTGGTTGTAAGTTTCAGCAGCAGAGGTGGTAGAATTCAGGCGTTGTCCTCTGAGGACAAGGGAGAAAGAAATCGCTTTCTTGGTGTGGTAAGGATGGGAACTTGAGTAGTGTAAATATTGCATATGGTTGGTGGGTTTTATGTGAACGGAAGTGGTCAGAGTGTTGTTTTCTAAGGTGATGTTCACGTCAAGGAATGTCACTCTTTTGTCGGAAATGGACCAGGTAAACTGGACAACAAGGAATTGGTTCAGTTGTTCTAGGAATGTCTTGAGACTGGTTTCACCATGAGTCCATAGCATCATTATATCGTCCAAGATTCTTACCCAGAGTAGAGGCGTCAAAGGTTGAGTTTGCAGGAAATCATGTTCGAGTTTGCCCATAAACAGATTAGCATAAGAAGATGCCATTCTCGTACCCATGGCTGTGCCTCGGATCTGAAGGTAGTGTTTATCGTCAAAGGTGAAGTTGTTACATGTGAGAACTAGGTTGGCCAGGTTTAGAAGGAAAGCTGTGGTTGGGCTATGAAGTTTAGGTCTCTGGTTAAGGAAGAATTCCATAGCTGCTAGGCCATGGGCATGACGAATGTTGGTATATAAGGAAGTAACATCTAAGGTGCAAAGCAGTATGTCAGAAGAAAGAGGCGGTAATTTACGGATGGTTTCTAAGAAGTGTAGGTGTCGCGTATGTAGGTAGGCAGCGCTTGAACATGTGGTTGAAGGAAGGAGTCAACGAGAGCTGAAATGCGTTCAGTAGGGGAATTATAGCTGGCTACAATGCGTCTGCCTGGGTTACCTGGTTTGTAGATCTTCGGTAATAGGTAAAAGGTTGGGGTACGTGGACTGTCCAGGATTAGGTATTTTATGGACATTTCATATATGCCCTCACGAGGAGCATTAACGGTAATGAAATCGGATAGTTGGCGGTAAGTTCCTGGAGGTAGTCAGCCTTGTCTAAGACTACTGTAGTGGACCCCTTGTCCGCTGGGTGGACCATTATGTCATGGTTCTCTCGTAGCGCTACAAGGGCTTTGCGTTGGTTATGGATTAGGTTAGGTTGGTTGGCCAGCTGATGTGAGAATTTACTATTGGTGATGGCAGAGATAATGGAGGAGATGTAACGTTCTAGGGGATGGTTGCTAGGAAGTGGAGGTGGGTCCATGTTTGAGGGAGGGCGAAAGCGCTCAAGGCTAGTATGGAGCTTATTGGAAGGTGTGCCTGGAATAGGTGGATTTTTGGCCCAAAAATAGCGCCATCTTAATCCGCGAGCAAACAAAATGATATTTTTTAACAACAGGAAGTGGTTGTACGGCTTGGAAGGGGGAAAGTAAGTCCTTTAGAGAGAATGTCAGCTTCAGATTGAGTAAGGTTGTGCATGGATAGGTTTACGATGGAGATAGAAGTGGAATTTCCCGGGTGGTCCGGCATTTCTGAGGACTGGGTAGTGAGTGCAGATTGTTTATTATTACCGAGTCGTTGGTACAAAAGTGACACAACCTACTGTAATATTAAAAATTCACAATTCTGCATTTAATTCAGATGTTCAAAACATTGTCTGTGACTTTTGACACAATATCCATGGATAATCTAGATTACACAGCAATGTTGAAAAAATCCTAAAAAAAAGTGACTTCTAACAAGAAAAAGTAACTAAAAGAAAAAAAAGTGAATAAAGGTGACCAGTTCGCAGCACTGCGATTGATTATTGTGGTTACACCAGCCTCAAGTTAGCCCAACCACATAGTTTTCGTTTTCTGGGCTAAACACAGCGTCCACAAAATATAAGATAGTGTGCACCAATTGACAGAAAACATGTACTAAATCGTGGAGTGGTATTCATTTCTATTGTTCGTTGCAGTTGGACCAGCGTGAAGTTGATTCATGTATTTTCTATTCGTTATGAGGGCTAAGCGTAGAGTGCACAAAATATGTGTAAGTGCGTACAAAATACCACAAAAGATGTACTAAATCTTAGAGTGTTTTTTGTTCTGATAACTTGTTCCGGTTGGGCTAGCGTGAAGTTGACCAAACTACAATGTTTAAGAGTTCTGGGCTAAACCAAGCGTGCACAAAATATCGGATAGTGTAAACAAATCAGTACAAAATATGCACTAATCTTGGAGTGGTTTTCATTCCGATAGCTTGTTGTGGTTGGAACAGCGTGAGTTGGCCCAACCACATTGCTTTCGATATATGGGCTAAACTGAGCGTGCATAAAATATACACTAAATCCTAGAGTGTTTTTTATTCCGATAGCTTGTTGTGGTTGGGCCAGTGTGAAGTTGGTCCAACCACATTTTTTCCATTTCTGGGTTAAACCGATCGTGCACAAAATATAGGATAGTGTTCACAAATTAGTACAAAATATGCACTAAATCCTGGAGTGGTTTTTATTATGATAGCTTGTTGTGGTTGAGCCAACTTCACGCTGGCCCAAGCACATTTGTCGATTTCTGGGCTAAACCGAGCGTGCACAAAACATGGGATAGTGTGCACAAAATATGCACTAAATACTTGAGTGGTTTCTATTCCGATAGCTTGTTGTCGATTTCAGGGCTAAACCGACCATGCACAAAATATGGGATAGTGTGCACAAATCAACACAAAATATGCACTAAATCCTGGACTGGTTTTTATTCCGATAGCTTGTTGTGGTTGGGTGAGCGTGAAGTTGGTCCAGTCATATTGTTTTCGATTTTTGGGTTAAACCGAGCATGCACAAAATATGGGGTAGTGTCCACAAATTAGCACAAAACCCTGGAGCTGTTTTGGTCTTAAAAGCATTATGTGGTTGGGCCAACTTAACGCACCTCCTTGACATTCTCATCGACGGACAAAAACCCGTGTCCATGACATGTTCCTACAGCTTGGGAAAGAGCCAGAAGTCAGAAGGCGCGAGGTCCGTGCTGTAAGGTGGTTGAGGCAAAACATTATGGTACTCTAGCTTTTCCAACGTGGGAATCGTCGCATTAAACAGAGAGAGATCACATAAATTCTTGTCGTCTCTGTGGAACAGTGAATCACATCACCAACAACGAACTTGGGTTGAAAAAAAGTGGATTCCCCATCAGATAACAAATGCAATGAAACAAGCCCGTATACAAAAATGTCACCACCAAATTTGGAGCAATACGAGGCGGAGAGGGATGACTTTCTGCGTAGTATCGCCACCGTGGATGAGACATGGGGTTACAAGAAGGTGGCGGCGTTGGTTAGGAATGTACCTGGGAGGAACAGATTAAACATTAATGAAGAGGAAAGAATTGATAAGCATCACTAGGAGGAAATACGTTGTGGTAGAACAAGTGGATAAAGGAAATAGAGACGGATAAACAATGGTATGAGAGAAAACTGGATGAACTAAATGATGATGCATATGAAGAAATAGGAGAAAAAGAAGACGAAGAGGAAAAGATAAGGAAGAGTATATTGGAAGATTGCAAGAAGAGAGGATTCAAGAAATTTATAAACCAAGGCAGATTACCGAAGTTGGAAGGTTTCCCCAAGATTCAAAAAATGAAATGAAACTGAGGCCGGTCCTGGACTCTAAGAGCAACATGTTACAGAGATTAGAAAAGGAAATTAAGTGGATAGCGGAGGCGCTAAGAGGTCAAGAAAGTAGAATAGTAGTGAATTTAGCTTAAGTGGTGAAGTTTATAGAGGAATTAGGGCAGAAAACGGAAAGTACTGTGATGTTCAGTGTTGATGTGAAAAACATGTTTCCAAATCTACGAGGAGAGGAAATATTGCGTATAGTGAATAAAGAAATGGGACAGAAAGTAATAGACGGGTGGGATGATGATAGAGTGAAGAAGGGTCTAAAAGTGGTATGGGAGGATGGGTTTTGTAAGATAGGGGCAAGATAATAGGTGCAAAAGAAAGCCTCGGTATAGGATCTTGTATACGCCGTGTTAGCAGATTTGGTTATGAATGATTGGGAAAATATGGTGATGGAGAAAGAAAAGGACAGACTGGTACTGTTTCGCAGGTACGTAGATGACTGTCTGGGTATTTGGAAAGGCTCAAGAAGAATATTAAATATATTCATTAAGGAACTCAAGGATAACGGCAAAGGAGTGTTTCTGGAAAGTGAGATGGAGGAAACAAACTATTAAATTTCTTGGCTATCAGGATTGAGAAAATACAAGACGGAAGATTAGTAACTTCATGGTTCCACAAGAATTGAGGAGAAGGAATTTTTGCCACAAGAGGAGTGATATTGATAAAGTAACTAAATAAAATTTCATAAGAAACATGGAGGAAAGAATTGAAAAGATTAAAACGGGAAAAAATCAGAAGAAGAAAGATGTGGAAAGGTTTTGGGAACAGTTAAAGGAGGATTGATATAACGAGGATGGCAAAAGAATGATCAGGCTAGTTCCTAAAATGAAACTAGTAACCTAATCTAATTTGACCTAACCAGAAATATGCAACAAACTTCTTCCATATATTTAAAAATAACAAAATATCAATCTAGTTATTAGTGATACTAGATTAATATTGGCATTTCACTATGCATTAGCATTCCGGGTCGCAAAACGCACACTCGCCTGTATTTCGGCCGAAAATGCACGGTCGCAAAACGCACTCCACCTTTTCTAGTCGGGTGGCTTTGATTCGATGCTCGGCAACTGCACATACCTTTCCATATTTTTAAAGCACTTTACATTTTCTTTCTTTCCGCTTAAAAATCTCCCTTGTTATCTTTTAAATTTTAGACATTTTACTAATTCATTGGCGTAGGTTGGAAAAGTCAGTATTATTTTCATACGTAATTTCAAAATTTTATACACTTTACAGAAATATGTTTAATATTTTTATTATCAAAGTCGCATTGATTTTCCTTCAACATCTGTTAGCGTTGTGGTTCCATCTCTTAGTGTTCTGCTGAACTACGTGATTGCTTTCGAAGGGTGAGACGCTTACATAAGAGAGTATATATACAAAATACCACCATGCAGGCAACACTAGCTACATCTCTTAATGATGGCGTCAATTAGATGTTCGTGACAGAAATAGTGCAATAAGTCAATTATTTTATCATGTTGGTTAAAATGGATAACCATTTCTAGTTAGACATTTTAAAATATTTCTTCTGTTTTCAAAATCTTCCTTCATTAGAAACAGAAGAAAACTTGTTGAATGTTGTGTTCTATGGCTTTTAAAACCAATGCTCATGGCGAATTTCAACATTATTAGCTCAATAAAAAGTGTACTTTTGATACCCGAGGTTTGAGGTTGACGTACGCAACTGATTGATTGATTTTTTAAAAAATCCAATCTATCCACAAGTAGTA
The DNA here is from genome assembly GCA_022664845.1 of Lepisma saccharinum. Lineage (NCBI taxonomy): Eukaryota > Metazoa > Arthropoda > Insecta > Zygentoma > Lepismatidae > Lepisma > Lepisma saccharinum. The sequence continues at coordinate 13,119 of JAGDQP010019292.1, forward strand.
ATGCCAAATTTCAGCCTCCTAGTCCAAGAGTCTAATCGAGAAGTACTCGAAAGCCAATGAAAGGGCAGACCAGAAGTGTCTGGGGTTTTATATGAGTAGGTAAATTTTATTTATACGATTCAAAATTCCCATGCATTTTATTTATACGTTTCAAAATTCCCTTGCATTTTATTTATACATGAACAATGCCGCGAACTAAAAAAAAGCATTAAAATCCTGCAAAATACTGAATAATAATTTAATACTAAAAATTCTGAATATAAAAACCAAAACGCCAAAAATAAAGACTAGACGAACAAAAACAGTTATATAATATTTATTAACGTTCCAGAAGTTTAACACCCTCAACTCTGTAGCGGAAACAAGGGGTATTGAGAAGAACTCGCTCTTAAGAACGTGCTTGCTCTAATGGATAGAACGTTAGATTGCTAGTAGTGAGGCATGGGTTTGATTCTCAGATGATATTTCTTACTTCATCTTTTTAACTTATAAATAATTGTTCCTCTCTCAACATTTAACTAAATTCTCAGAAATAGCTTCGAAACCCAAGGTTAATTTTTCTTTTGCATTTTTCAATATTTTACAGAACTCATGAACACAGGTAAGACAAGTCATATTAGGTTCTTGTTTCATCATACGCATTATCAAAACTTAAGGCACTTTACGGAAATAGCTGAGAAAAGTCACGTTAGAGAGGATTTTTTTTTTAAATTTCTACGTGATACAAAATTACCCCATCTCTCTCCGTGCTGACGTAACTTTCACTTGGAATCACTTCGGCGACCCACTCGCTGGCTTTACACACTCACCATCTATCTGGGTTTTCGACATATTAGCAGTTTGTAGTAGTAGTAGTAGCAGCAGCAGCAGCAGAAAAAAGTTAGAGCTGCGTTTCTACTTACAATCGCAAGGGATCCGGTCCCGTGATAGAATTTTAGCCGTACAAGCATTATCTTTTATAAAATAGGGTGGCAACACTGACAACTGCAGTGCTTAGTTTCGAAAAATTCACAGTATTTGTGTCGAATAATGTTTATGCCAAATTTGTCGTAGCTGATTGGAAGCAATTTAAATAATTCATGATTTTTAAAAAATGTGCTGACAATACTGAACTGCTACACCAATTAAGACTATTTCGGCGGCTCTGAGCTAATCTAACTAAGACTTTTCGAAAGGCACATAGGCAGTTTGCGAATTAACGGGGGGGAATTTCCCCCCTGACAAATAAGTTTCTCTCCCTGACAAATTTATTTTTCGCCCCTGCCAGTGATAAATTTATCATCCCCCAGAAGATGTTTCGATCAAGATTAGATAGAAATCGGAACATTTTTATTTGCCAGAAGTTGAAACTATTTTAATACAAGGGTATATGAACTTTTACTGGCAGTTAAGAAGCCTGTTTGGAAGTCATTTCTTTTGTGATGTTTATGAAATAGCTTAATGTGAAAGATTTAGTATGATTGAATTGATTTGGTAACCTCCTATTGGAAAATGGGACTCTCTTTCCGCTGGTCTGGTAGTTACCGTCGCTGAGTGCTGATCGTGTGGTTCCGGGTTCGATTCCCGGATCTGCCAAGTGACTTTTCCAAAGCGAGAGGGTCTAGAACGGTGCCCACCTAGCATGGTGATGCGATTGGGGAGCTGCTGTGAATAAAAGACAGTGGCAATCACAGTTGAGACCTTCGGTTCTCCTCTACCAACACGTCTGGTCAGCGTGCGAGCAGTAGACCAATTCGTACCTTCAAGAGAGGCCTCATATATATATTGTGTACAATCCGTGTGATCGTCACGTCTAGTTCACAATTTCGGCCTTACTGTGAACTAGAATTTGCGATAAGTCTGATATAGCGGAAATGAGCTCAGATATTGGAGGCATGATACTTGCTATTGCCTAGAGATGCAATCCTCGAGCTTTGGAATGAGCACAGAAATGGTCGCCTATTGAACATTTATGGGTGCATTCCAATGAGACTTGAAATCAGTTTAAGTAGTTCGGAAACATAGGGATGTGAAAACATAAAAACACACTTCAAATTAAAGGCAACGTTTGGATGAGCAAGGCTAATTTACAACAATTAATTATTGACATTGGAATATGCAATTGACTTCCAGAGTACCTGTAAACAACTCTAAGGTAACTGTGTAAAAGTCTAAATGACAAAGAGACTTACTTGACTATAGTCGACTTCATAGATGTGTCTCGTGTAGTTGATAACGAAATTATAGAGGTGGAAACCTATCGTCTCACTCTTTTAAGCTTTCGGATCGTGACAAGCATTTTAGACAATACACTGGTCAGCCACCTTATGTTGTCTACTGGTTCAGCAATATTTCATTGTCGTATGATTTAAGAAATGTGGAAACGTTACCAGTATTCGCCATGCTCACGTTGCTGTCTTTATTTCTTATTAGTACATACTTTCTTATATTTCTTTAAATTGCAGAGAATTAGTATACAATGAATAAATTACAATTTGCCTGATTTTCCAAGGCTTATGCGAACATATTCCCCCTGCTAAAAACAGTCACTTCGGCACGAAGTGGCTGTCTCATGTCGACTTAGCTTTACTATCACCCTATACATTCTGAAACGATAAACAAAAATATGAGACACATATATATTTATAGAGACAATTTCGTGTGTATATATATATATATATATACATATCACATTATATATATATATATATATATATATATATATATATATATACATACATTACATAGCTTTATATTGTATACATATCACATTATATCAATATTATTTCTTTCCTTATATCTTTAACAAGTTTAATAATTTCAAGTAATCTAAAAAAAATATGTGTCAGTGGATCAATTAACATATTAACCTAGTACAATAAGCTTGTTGCATCAAAAGAAATAACATGCTGACCATTGTATCTTGTGTCATTCACGCGAGGAGAGAGAGAATAAGAGACGAGAAAAAAATGTTGTTCACTTTATGTCATTATACTGTAAGTTTCTTCTAGCTATTTCCGTTGTATTTTGCTAATCAATTACGTGTATTCTGTCTTTCTTTCGAAAAAGAATAGAAGTGCGTATAGACGTTTCCATTTTATGACTATTTCACTGTTTGATTATTAATATTTTAACTTTTATGTACACTTCGTGTAACTGCCGTAAACTGTTTCATTTGTTTAGTCCACACTTTCACTATTTCTTAAAATATAGCAAAAAGGAAACTTAATGTGCTTTCTGTTCGTAATTACATAACATCTGCTCACTTGCAGAATAAAGTCAAGGAAAAAAAAAGAATGCTCCAATTTCGCTAAGAGGGAGGACTTCTCATTTTATATACCCCTGATATTTTAGTTAGGTTTAAGATATACATTGTATATCTTTTATCATTCACTATTACTAATGAATTAATTCGTAGCACTGTTTTATTATGGTAATCCTGCTTTGATCTTTTTACATTTATTTCACAACGTTATAATCATGTCAAAAAAAATTAACAAAAATTCACTAACAGTTTCAACACTTTAACCGATGGAAAAAAGGGAAAAGAGATTGAAAGCCAAGGGAAAAAGTATACAATCTTCTCGCTCATCCTGTTTCTGCTCATAAAACTAGTCGTAACCAGTTCTAACATAGTCGCTCGAAGTCTGCATGTCTTATCAAAATCTGTGTGTATGTATTTAAATAGGCATTCACATACACATATACGCACGTTTCCGTCAACACACCAAGGAGATATTTTCCTCTCACTTATATGTTTTCGCTCTCTCTTGAAGAAAAGGCAGTATGTGTTCAAGGTCAGGAAGCGCAGAACATTGTGTCTTCTCAAAAGAACTTTCTGCTGAAACTCAATATCCAACAGATTTGCAAACTACATAATTTTCTTACCACTTAAGTACGATGTCGCATGAATAATAGGTTGCATGTTTTATTTCTTATTTAAGCTTGTGATTTAATTGTATATTTGATACTATTTCCTGACACATAGTTTAACATAACCATCAATTAATTGTATTGATTATATTGAACCTAAACCCTATTTGAATTAAAAAAATAAATATATATATAATATTCCACTGTATATATGCCTATAAAAAACACAAAACAAACAAGTATGATAATATAGGGAAATAATCGCTAATACTTCGTTAAAATATATATCTTAGTAGTGTGAGAAAAACAGAAATAGTGTTCTTTGATATGATATTTTCTAACATTTTAAGTTCGGTTAGTGGGGGGTGGAGGTGGGTGGTGACAATTACTTTGGACCTCCAACGTTCCCTTTCAAGGAGTATCCCGAGACTCAAACCATCTTAACTCAAATTATAGAAATATTAACATTAATTGTGAAAACCTCCTCAGTACCGATCTGAGGGAGAAACTTTCATCAGGAGAAAACACTATTTTCACGTTCTACACTTTAGCTATTTACAGTATATATATTACTATGGGGAAAATATATTACAATAATCTTCGGAGAGAGGGGGTCAGTGCAATCGGGGCCTAGGCCCACTTACAGACTTTTTTTGTTTGTATTAGTTACCTACAATTTGTCATGCTGCCATCTAATTATTGTCGCACATTTTATACAAAATTCACAGCTATTTCTTTTAATTTATTACATACTTACAATTTGACAATTATGTTATTTATTTCCCAACGGGAATTGACGAATCAATTTATCTTTTATTATCGATTAGAATCTTTACGTATGTCATCTCCTACAAAATACAACAGAATTAGTTTAGGCAAACAAAATACATAACATCAAACACAATTATTATATCAATTTTACATCGTTTCTTTATATATTCAAAATGATTTATGACTATAATATTTTTACACATATACGTTTGCAATACTGGAAGAACTCTGACAGAGCATCTCTGCACATTCCAGTATAACGGGTTGTCACTTCGTGTGTTTTGTAGCCAACTGGCTTCGTATATTTGTTTATGAAAACACGCGCTCTCACATATTGGTTGATTTCAGTATTAAATCAGTTTGTTGAACCGTAGAATTGTAACTAATTAATGTAATATCTTAAAAGTACATTTGCAGTAGTTCTAGACAAGAAGTGAATTAAGTTAGGATATTTTTACAAACATTTTAAAGTTATGAGAAAAACCAGAGGGAAATTTCTAGTTATATTTTCGCACTGACCGTGGCCCAACTGCGTATAAACTTTATCTCTTCCTCCTTATCTTGTGATGGGAGGGAAACATAGGTTCGACTCAAGGTGGGGGTTGACAGCGTGGCTTACAAAGGAACTACAGTCTTAAACTGACCACGCAGCACAATTTTATGTGCCTTGCCTGGAGGCTAGGGCATAATTTCACCTAGGTGTGGCCGAAAGAAGCGTCGTCCTCTTTCAGTTTCGTTGATAATCCACCCGTAGTGACTTGTTGTGAGAAGAAAATTCAGTTTTGTGCGGGATAATTTCTTATTATTTTACCGTGTTTTCAGTCTATAAAATAACGGTGTTTGTGTTGTTGCTTAACAGGATTTATATTTTTCTCCATTTTTGTGCAAGTGAGTGCGGTGATCTTTTGTGTTATGTGAGGGAATTTCCCTTAGACAAGTGAAGAATCTATTACGTGTTAGTGCCCGGATTTGTCCATTAATTCGGTGTTCCATTAGTGTGTTAAATCTACAAGTGTTTTTTTTGTATGTGTGAGTGTATCAACAACCGCGTGTGCATATGTGTATGTTCGTAAATCCACTTTGTCATCCGACCATCACACACATTTCACCTATAATCCAGTTCTCAATCACATATACCAAGACAAAACAAGGCATTCTACAACACATATTACAACTAATTCTAAATATTTGCTTTTAATTTACATAATTAATTCATTTAATACGTGTTAATATGCTTATATCATACAGTTCAAGGCGTGATATATTCTGATTTTTAAAACTGCACAAGCGCGCATGACAGCAATTGATATGACGTCGTACCTTTACTTGGTATTTCTCATTTATAACTTCTTACATTAGGCACAATGGTATATCTTTCACTGTAGTACTTATTTCCTTTTTAATATAAAAAATTTGAATCGTCTGTGTTGCTACGTTTCGCCTTGCACTTTCAATGTCGATTGAAGTTACTTGTTCCGTTTGGGTTGCTCTTGATTCATTTAAATTTTTCTTATTCGATTTAATATTTTGATCGGTTATTTCTGTCAACATGACGTACGGAATCGTCACGTGACTTTGTTGACGTACTAAAATTGTGGTAAAGAACGGTAGTCTTAGTGTCTTTTACAACACTTAAGTTTGTGTATTATACAATACACTACTACCGCCATTAACCATATTAGATTTAATGCAATAAGCGTAACCACAATCGGTAGTTTCAATTTCATTTTTATTTAACTTTGAATCTGAAAGTAAACAACAAAATTTGCATTACTGTCTATGCTCTTAATCTGCCTTGTACCACACATAAATAATTTATTTAAGCCTACTTTATTGTAACGTTCATATTCAAACCGTACTTAATTAATATTTACATATAGTTTGTAAAGAATTTCTACGTAATAAAAAACTATTTTACTGCTTCCGCGTCTTCGCATTTTATCCCGTTAAAGAATGGGAACTTCAGTGAATTCATTACTTTATTTTTCGCTCTGTAGCTGTTTAACTACCGTTTGTAATTCCTTAATTTGCTTTTCTGTTGCCATTATTTTATGTGAGAACCAAAAGAATTTACCTATAATAATCCCTATTGGAATTAGCGTTATTAATAAAATATTCACAATTGGTTAATTTAAATGTTCTAATAACTCTGGGACTGTCGTTGAATTAAATTTTAATTTGTCTAATTTTCGTGTTAGATTTTCAAACTGTCGATCATCATTACCTAAGTTTACATTTATTAGCCCTTCGGATTCAGGAATATGTACTACTTGTAGTGTATGTCTAGTTTCGATCGTAAGATCCGCTATTCTAATAGATTCGAAATCCTGATATGGAACAAATATTGCGTGATTTATATTAGTCGGTACTTTACATGACTAATTTACCATTTGAAAGTCTTGATAAATATACCCGTTCACATTTGAAGATAAGAGCACACCTGCTGGAGTATATTCGTAAATTATTTGCTTTTGGGTGTCTCTAACCTCCGTTTGACATTGTTGAACTGATTTATTAAATAACAAGCTGTTCAAACATATTGCTTCTGCTGTTTGTACAGCATGACAATCTTCACAGACGTACAAAAATCCCTTCCAAATACATTGTTTCATCTAATTCGTAAAACCTGTTCTGTGACGTATACTAATTTAGGAATTACGTATGATACGTGCCTTTGTTCTTGTAAAAATCCAAGATTCGTTATTTTATAAAGAGGAGCCACGTTGTGCTTTGTAGCCAATGGAACTTGTACTAAAATAGAGACTGAAGCTCTCTCTGGATCATACTTAATGAGACTTGTACGCGATGTTGAATAGAGAAGTCCTATATCATGTGCAAACACTGTGTGTTTTAAAATATCGTGATCGTGAACTAACTGTTTCGCATGACTAACCGATAAAACATTGTGCGTAAACTTATTCGATAAAATGTCTAACATTGTATCCATTATTTCTCTATGCCCTGTATAATGAAAAAACGATGAGCTTAATTTTGCTTGGCTAGAGCTGAGACGGCAAAATAGATTTGTAGTTTCTTTACGTATATGCTTAAGAGCTGCTTTCACAGTCACGACATCTTTAATATTTGAAATTTGGTTGTTAAAATTTTGCTTCATTTTTTAAATTTCGTCCGCTATCAAGTTATCATGTTCGATTTTTCTAATTTGTTACGACATGCGATTTGACTCATATGTATTATAAATTGAAAGTCCGAGGCTTGTAACACCAAGTAATAATGAGAATAAATTTCTCATAGAGCGGTGGTTAGGGTTACACATAGCTGTGTCGTTTTCTATCACGAAATTGCATGGAATGAGGGTACGCAACTCTTCACGAAAACGTTCAGTGTTGTGTTGCGTCTTCTGTAAAAACTCTTTAATTCCAGTACAATTAACGTCAGGGACGGTATCGTGTGTGAGATCAAAACTAATCACCATTGGAAGAAATAAGCTGTCTTTGACATTCAATGATAACCCGTAATTAAACAATGATATGCCTGCGTTTTGGATGATATTTTGCCTTGCTTGTAGTATGTTCTCCGATTGAGTCGTCAAAACCAAGGTGTAGAACATCAAAATCCGTACTATTGGAATCATGTCGTGTGAATTTCGTATACTTGTGAATCTAAAACAAAAAATAATTTAATATTATTCGTCTTAAACTCCTTTTTTATTTATTTCCGTCTATGGTCTACACTTGAACAAAACTTCTACACACAACACTTAACCATTTTGTAGATCAGCTAGTAACCTGATCCATTTCCTAATACCATTTTACCTGGTCTTTCTGATACTCTATGTCCTAAAAAAACTTTTGAGAATCAGGAAGGCTTTAAAACGCTTGGATGTTCCTATGCTTCACGTGGAACGATCCAATTCTGTCTCAAGCCAGAAAGCTAGGGGAGACCCTAGTAAGATTGAGAGGAGCCTGATTGATTCTCCTATCGTCTTTGGCTATCGTTTCTATTTCCAATTAGATTTGCATAATAACAACAAAAAATTTAAATTAATATTCTTGTCTCTTCTTGTTTACATTGCATATTATATTTTTTTACTTTTAATAATTTATTTACAATTTAAATTATTTATTTACCATTTTGATAATTTATTCACAATTATAATTCAATAATTTATATAGCATTACTTCTAGTCAAGATAGGCAATTATACTAACATTTTAGAAGCACTGTTCGTCTGTTATTTCTTTTTACTAATCTCACTTAATTTTACTTAATAACGTGATTAATTTAGTATTTTCGCAGGTTGCTGTAACCGCTTCATCTTGAATACTTTTTTTTACATTATGACTGGCCAATATGTAAGTAGTGATATAATTTATTACATGTATTTACCTGATTTCTTTATTTATGATTTATTTCTTCTGAATGTTTTTCGGAGTTTATTTATTTAATTTTAATTCCTTTATTTAGCATTACTTCAATTGCATTAATTGCACATTTCGATTTTAATATTTTGCTGTGTACAACTTCGTACAATTTGCAATGCTTTCCATATTTTTTTATTATTATTATTTACATTTATCCTACAGTTGTAATTAATAACTTTTGATTTATTTTCTAATTTATTTATTTATTTTATATATGTCTTTTCATTCCAAAACCGTCCAATCGTTTACAGCTTTCACGTCAATTCTGACCGTTAAAGAACCCCAATGTGTACACCTTTACGGAAACTTCAGTTGATCGAGATAGCAATTGCAGCAGTTTCGCGCATCGAGCAGTTCTCTCGAATCTCAGACCTACTTAGTCTCCAAGAACACACACACGACGCTCTCAACTTCCAGATTGACGAATAGCATCCCGTTTCGAATTTTGAATTTCGCGTAGGATTTGCCAATTATTTTCAATTTTAACTTTCATCTTCGATTTCCATTCTTATTCCGACTTCCTATTTGGAACCAATAACAACTCAGTTCCTTCAAGTCTCATTCCATTCCATCCTTTTTGGACTTTGAACTACTCTCATTCAAAATCCTTGGATGATCTCTTTTCTTAGTTTCAATCTAATTTTCAATCTTAATCCTAATTTTAATTTTGTTTCATCTCTCCTTTTCTTTTCTCATGCATCTCACTCGCAATTCAACCGAATACCGAGGCAAAGAACCACTCAACCAGCAAGTTGATTCTAATTTTGCATGATAGGCCTTTTTCAAACAATTTGCCCAAAATACTCTATTGCTTACGTGTGAGATCGCGTTCTCTGAGAAAAAGAGAAACAGAGATTCAATTTTGATTTTAATAATGAATGTTTACAGCGATTTCATTTTATAATAATTTATGTGCGCTTATGATTGTCTCGACGTTTTAACTTTATTTTATTAAATGAATTTAATTTACGTATATTATTAATTATTGACATAGGTCTTCCGTACTTTCGTTGCTCATTCGAAACACTACTTCCTCATAATTTGAAGTTACAGACTTCGATAATTAATTCAATTGTTACTTATAGTTTTGTTTATTACTAATGTTTATTTATTTTACTAATATCTTATTTTAAACTTACTCTCAGTATTCATAGCATTTCATACGCGATGTCTTTTATTATTATTATTACTTGTAATTTGGTATAAGTATTATTTTACTTTAGGTGTACCACTACTTTACAAGGGGGTATTTGAATCGTATCCTATTACTACTGCTATATTTGAGTTTTTACCTTTTGTATATTCGATATTGATTAGTTTATGCTTCACTTCATCGCTGCCTACGATTTATTATAACTTGAGTACCAATATTTATTACAATTTTCCTCCTTAATTGCCTTTTATTTGATTTTATCATGATTTAATTCACATTTTACTTACAATAATAAAATTGGATTTCACTTCCGTTCCTTATCTAGATATCCTATTGTGAGACTAATAACGTTTGTCTCAGTTATTTAAGCGTAAATGTAACAGTGTGTATAACCACCCAAACCTCGACCAGCTGTATTCGAAGTAAGGATAATTTATACGTCTCTCTTACCAGACGGCTCATCACAGAGCAGTGGTTGAACATTAAATGATCCCGTCGGACTGATCGATACAAGCTCGGTCAGAGTTCGCTTTCCCCTCAACTGAGACGAAACCGTCTGATAAACACTGTTTAATTTACCAATTACATATTTGATAACATAAAATAATTATCCTAGATGTATAAAAGTTGAAATTCAATTTTATTTAATGTTGTTACTGTTTTAATTTGTGGCTTCTTGCTTTTTAGGTACCTTACGTAAACGCTGTATTCCCACGGTGTCTCTCTTCATTCGATTTCTTTTATCGGTGTACTGTACCTCATAAGAATTCAGATTGACTTGTCTCATAATGGTGGCCAAACTTTCATATCTCATGGGAAAATTCTTCGGTATTTCTGGCTTCGGACTTACGTTTAGTAATAAGACTACCTCGTCGGGTTGAAAACTTAATGTTTTTCCGTTTTTCATATGCCTTTTGACGTTTTTCGTAACGTTTATAGATATTCTCATATGCCACTTTTCGTGACTTTTGCAAAATTTCTAACCTTTGTTCATTGGACTGATACAAGGTGTTTGCAACATAGCATCCATTTCAAGGTGGGGCTGATAACCCCACAATAACTAATGTGGTGAATACTGCATAACATCGTGTTGACTCGCATTTATCTGCATAATAATTGCTGATAACAAAATATTCCAATCATCAACCTTATCGTTATCAAAATGTCGAAGAGCATCTTGGATTTTTAAATTTACCCGTTCGGTGACTCCGATCGTATAATGCGAGCTAGTATCCGCGAACTTTAGCTGTATACCTAGCCTATCACTGAGATCCTTAAACAGGGAACTACGATGTGCGCTTGAACGATAAGCTAATATAGTTTTTGGGATGCCAAATTTCAATATCACTTTATTATATAGTATATCCACAATACTTTCGGTAGTTAGAGCTTTGATTGGTTCTGCTATTACGTAACGTTTGGCCATATCGAAAATGATTAGAATGTGTTTTAAACCACCTTTTTTGTCTTCGGCAGGGGTCCTAATTCATCAATTACTATTTGCTCAAACGGGCTACATTCCGGAAACGTCTGAGGAATGATCTGTACTTTACGTGCGTTCCGCTTATATACTAAACAGCTGGTACAATTTTCGACCGCCTGCTTTATAAATGGCTTCAGGTTTGGCAGATAAATCTTCTTACCAGCCATAGAATAAGTCTTTGAAAACGAGTAATGTCCGGCTAATATGGAACCATGAATTTTGTGAAACACTTGATCTCGTATACTAAAAGGAACACATGTTAAATATTTAACTAAGTTTGCAAATTTATGGCGTAGATATAAAATTCTGTCGATCAGCTTGTATTGACTTGATGCTTTTTCGACATTTATATCTGATTGTTCTCCCGTTTCTAGATATTTCTAAATTGGGCCAAAGAATTTGCCATCTTTCTGGAGTCTCGGTAAATCAAAATCTTCCTTTGAAACGAAGTTGCATTCCACCTGGTCGATTTTAATATCTTCTTCTTGAGGAGGAATCTTAGTTTCTCTACTTAGATAGTCACTCGGATTCTTGGATGTTGCCACGTGTGCAATTTCGTAATCAAATTCTGAAAGAGCTAAGGCCCAACGAACCAAACGAGCTGGTAAATTTCGCGTCGTTTTTAAATATAACACCGCTCTATTATCTACACAAACTTTGAAGCGTCTTCCTAACAGATAACTATTGGATCGTAAGGTTGACAGGAAGGCTAGTAATTCCAAGTCAAAAACTGAGTATTTCGTTTCATTTGGTCTTAAAAGACGAGAATAATATGAAATCGGATAATATTGATCTTTTTCGTTATCCCTTTGCATTACAATGCTAGCTATGGCTTTCGTCGATACATCTGTGAACACACACATTTCTTTCGATGGATCATAGCTTTAAAATCGGCGCTTGAATGAGAGTCTCAATTTCTGAAATGCTTGTTCTTGTCCCCATGAAAACTTCTTATTCTTGCCTATTAAACCTTGTAAGGGTTGTGTAAGCTCGGCGTAATTGTTTACAAAACGCCTGACGTAATTAAAGAGTCCTAAAAAGCTCCTAAGCTTCTTAGTTGTTTTTGGGGCTTCAAAAGTCGCTATTGAATTAACTATTTTCGAGCTAATGCGATGACCAACGCGACCGGTCAAATGTCCAAGCGCTAATGAGAGCGCTTTCTCTAATGAGATACGTAGTCCTGACTTCTGTAACCACTGAAACAGCTTTTCCAAAATCTTAGGAAGTTCACTTTCGACATCATGATATATGAAAATATCCATATAGTACGATAGGTGTTGAGGTTCTAAATTACTTAAGGTTAATGCTAAAACTTTGCTGAATATGCTCGGACTATTCCGGAAACCCATTGGCAGTACTCTGTACCTATACGTGCCCATATTTGACAGTGTAAATGGCGTACAGTCTCTAGATTCTTCCGTAATTGGAATACTGTAGTATGCACTCTTTAAATCTAAGTGGCAGTACCCAATCTTCCCGGAGATATAAGCAAGTATTTCAGATAGTCCTAGTTTACACATCCTAGTTTATTCGTGTCACAAACAAAAACGTTGGCATATTTATAACTCTAAAATTCGTGCTTTTGTTTCCGGTTTCACATCTTCGCCTATTTTTAATTTTGAAGAATCAAACAATTTTCTGTCATGTTCCAATTCCAATTTTTCCTTTTCTAATTCCGCTTGCGTAATATTCAAACATTCCTGCGTTGTTGGTATGTATACGTCCTCTGCTTTACCAATTTCTGTAGCCCTTGGAAGTGTAACCTTATAATCATATGGATTTATAACCTCCACTAACTTTTCCGTTACTGAAACTATACATCGTGGTACTAGTATTCCGTGTTCGTCAAAAACATCCACATTTGGTTCTAAAATTTGTTCTTTCCCTGAACGTGAATTTATTAATTCTAATTTTAGCACCATTTTGGTACGTGGTAAAATCTCCACCTTTTCCTGAGCCGCAAATTTTTTTTGTTTTGGTCAAGTAAATAATTTATTTTCTGACACTAAAAATACTTCCTGTGTACTGTCTACAAACTTGGAAGGTGGCGTACCAAATCTTTTTAGAATTGATTTTTGCCTAGATTGATGCTAGCTTCCTGAGGAACGAGTAAATCATTTCCTATTAACATTGTGTTTCATTAGATTGTCTACAATCCTAAATGTATGGTGAAAGGTATTCCCCTGCATATGAAACTTGATACGAGCTACCTGAGGTATAGTTATAATAATTTTTGCCTTCATAGTCAGGATGCTTCAATCTATTAGACTTATCTGAGAGCCTCTGTCTATTATTGCATTATAAGGCATCTCGTTCCTAATTTCCAATGGGTATTTTACAATTTTCAACTTTGCTGTAGATGCGCCCTTGTCAGCTACAGCGGAAGTTAGTTTAAACATTGTCTAACTGGTTGATATAGGCATGCATCTTTTGTGTGATTTGGTAATCCATAATTTGTGCAATGAATTGTAACCGCGGACCTTTCTCTCACATTTTGTTGTACATCCTCTGTCGGGTATTGTATGGCTGGTACTGTTTGTACTGGTGGACTTTGATGATACATCTGTAACTGATAATTTTGTTGCGGTGCCCACTGTAGCGACTGGTGATATGATTGATACCTTTGATCGTATATTATTATATCCACCTCGTGGATATCGTGCGTTTACAAAACCTCTGCCACGTACACGTGCATTTCCGCGAAAATTACCTCTGTTGTTCGGACCGCCTCGACCATTATTATTTCCATTTTTGAAAGCTGTTACTTTGATAACCATTATTTTGGTAACCGCCTCTGTGTATTATCGCGATTTTGTTGGTTACCTCTCTTGCCACGAAAATTGCCCCGTTGGTAATTTTCACCTTGTATATTTCGGCTCTTTTGTTGACCGTGTTGGTTACCTCTAGTATTATGGAATTTTGGAGGATTATTTCTAATCATGAGGGTTAATTTCTGTAATTGTTTCGTAATGTCCTCGGTTGAATCCTTTTTGGCCTTATCATTTTTGTTCACGGTTTTATTTCTATTTTTGTCCTTTTTATAAGCCTGTTTCTGCTGTTTTCGTTTTCTGTACTTTGGACTTTCATCTGCGGATGATCCGGAGTCAGAAAACGCTGATTCCGCTGCTGTTGAGTACTTTGAAGATTCTTGACTCAAGGTCAGATTCAGCGGATGTTTCGCTTTCACTGTGAACAACTTGTCGATGTTTGCCTTTTACAAGTTCTTTTAAGGTTAACTTGGGTTTCTGAGATCCTTTCAACGTTTGTTTACGCCTCTCGATATTTAGTTTATTGGCTTCTACACTTACTAATGCATCCAACAATTTATCCAGTTTCAAATACCTGAGTTCCTACCTTATCCATAAAGTAAGGTAATAAACCTGCGCCTACGACTGTCTCTTTCTTCCATAGTTGGTTCATAACGATGAATGAGGTACAATTTATCGAACATATAGTCTTTTACTGACATGTCGTTCTTGTACTCGGTCTCTCAAGACTTGTCCTCCGTCAACCTTTGGCCTTATACGAGTAAACGCTTTAACTACATTCTTCTCGAATTCGTTGTAAGGAGGTGCACTCCCATTTCCTTTTTGGATTCTCACTTGTAACTAGTTCCTACCTTTTCCAACGAATGTACTCGGTAGAATCTGTTTTGCCTTATTATCGTCCCAGCATAGCTGTTGTTTGGCATCCTCGTACAAATTAAAAAATTTCTCGATATCATCCTTGCCGGCGTCGAATTTTGGGGTACCAAAACTATGATTGTGAACCGTAATATAATTATTGTTGACAGGTGGTCGGCGGAGGTGGATCCATCGTTTTGGTTTCATTTTGCTCTTTGCGAGCTTCTTGCCGCGTAAAATAAAACTTTGGTGGTGATTGCTTTTCTACTTTTCGCTTTGACGTAGGTGTGCTTACGGAAGTGGCTATTTCGTACAATGCATCGAGAGAGGAATCTAATTCGTCAGCTAATTCCTGATGTCTTTTACGTTTTGACATATCATGATTGTATTGTAAGGCATACTTTGTTTATCAATTCAGCTTTGCTTGCTACTTTTATGTTATGTTAATTTCCTATTGATTACAATTTCATGTATCCTGATTACCAACCTACGCCGACTATAACACTAAATACTAAGATGGTACACTAATTTTTACTACATAATAACAATTAAATTTAATTTGCGCGCAACAATCGTTAATAAAAAAAATTCAAGTATTGAAGTTGGTTTTAGTTATGACAAGTGCGTAACACAATTAACGTACCGACTTTAACATGTTATGCTACGGTGTTCGCTACTACTTTAAAAACAGGGTTTTAAAGCAAACCAGGAATATCTCCACAATGTGTACAATCCGTGTGATCATCACGTCTAGTTCACAATTTCGGCCTTACTGTGAACTAGAATTTGCGACAAGTCTGATATCGCGGAAATGAGCTCAGATATTGGAGGCATGATACTTGCTATTGCCTAGAGATGCAATGCTCTAGCTTTGGAATGAGCCCAGAAATGGTCGCCTATTGAACATTTATGGGTGCATTCCAATAAGCGCTAAGACTTGAAATCTGTTTAAGTAGTTCGGAAACATAGGGATGTGAAAAGAAAAACACACTTCAAATTAAAGGCAACGTTTGGATGTGCAAGGCTAATTTACAATTTAAGTTAATTTACAACAATTAATTATTGACATTGGAATATGCAATTGAGTTCCAGAGTACCTGTAAACAACTCTAAGGTGACTGTGTAAATGTCTAAATGACAAAGAGACTTACTTGACTATAGTCGACTTCATAGATGTGTCTCGTGTAGTTGATAACGAAATTATAAAGGAGACCTATCGTCTCACTCTTTTAAGCTTTCAGATCGTGATAAGCAATTTAGACAATACACTGGTCAGCGACATGAGACTCAAGGAGTCACAATACATATACGTCATCTTTTACGTCACAGTCACCTTATGTTGTCTACTGGTTCAGCAATATTCCATTGTCGTATGATTTAAGAAATGCGGAAACGTTACCAGTATTAGCAATGCTCACGTTGCTGTCTTTATTTCTTATTAGTACGTACTTCCTTATATTTCTTTAAAGTGCAGAGAATTAGTATAAAATGAATAAATTACAATTTGCCTGATTTTCCAAGGCTTATGCGATTATATATATATATATATATATATATATATATATATATATATATTACTCTTTGAAATCCATTCGTTGTGTTTTATTCGCCCCCTGCCTAAAAAGTTTAATTCGCATACTGTTTTGTCTCAAATGTGTTCAAATGTTATGAAGGTTTATTCGAACACTCCAAGAAAGCATTTTCGCTACTGTGTAGAAACTTTAAAGTATTTTTTTTTTTATTTGTCTAAGGCTTTTACACCATTTGACGCCTGCGGATTGTATTTTCGTATCTCGATACGGCAATGATATCGAACTAACTACTACGGAACTTTAAACAAAATACTAACGCTGTAATACGCTAAAAACCTTCTAAAAATCCTAAAATATGACTTTGAAATCATAGAGCAAACAATAAAACCTAATTTAGTTTTTTGGAACCTACAAAAATTCGGAGCTTGGTGATAATAATCGCTGTATTTGTACTTACCATGAGATATAATATAGCTAGCCAATCTATGTAACAGTAAATGGATTTCCTCCTGGATTTGAGTTATGGAATATGATTCTAGTTTTTAATGGATAAATCACTGTTTTGTTACGCATGAAGTATGATTCGAGAAAGTTGCTTGCTAAGGGGACTGACACTTCTGCAATTCTTAATTTCAGATGCATCTTACTAGAGTTTTGCCGGGCCAAGTAAGATACTTTGTACCACAGTCCATTCAATACAATATCACGAAAGAAACAATTTCAATCTTTTGTAAAATGGACCGTAGTGTATTTATGTACAATAGGCCCTCATCGCCTAAGGTCTCATTACATCGGGATAAGAAATCTAATTCCTTTGAGATTTCTTCCGGCAGGTTTTATTCCAAATTCGATGACTCCCTTCCCGCCGTTGCCCTCGATGCAATGTCACAGACCTAGTTAAGCGCAGAAGTTTTAAATGTCAAAAACGATACCGACTGGAGTTTTAATGTCGGTATTCCTCGCGTCCGAACCCTCTTTAGGAGCATATAGGATACATCTTGAATTGTCAGCGGAATACCCCCCTGGTCTCTCATGGTGATCTGTCTTTATGGCAAATCATCAGAAAAACCACGGAAAGAATTCTTCTGACAATTCAAGATGTTTTCGTCACAAGCAGAATCGCACCGAAAGTTAAAAAAACTCAAGATTTTCTTAGTAACAGCTGTTTATTGTTGCAGAACAATCATGTGTCAGTGGAACAGTTTGACATCAACAACACTCAATCTTATTTTACATTTGATTTATAGCAATGATGTTAGAGCAGTAACACAAAGAATTTATTGCAATTTTTATTTTCAATTTTTAAGAATATGTTAAAGCAGCTGCAGAGAGGCTGTGAAGAACATGGATTGAAAATAAACGCAAAGAAAACTAAAAGAATTGTAATAGGAACAAATGGATCCACAGCAAATATCAACAACAATGGAAGCGAAAAAGTAGAACACCTATCCGGTTTCAAGTATTTGTCAAATATTATTACAAGTGAGAATATGAAATACGAAAAAATAACATCAACAACGAAACATAGACATGAAGCAGAATAGATCAAGTCAGATGATGCTGAATGCGGAAGTGCTGAAGAGAGTAACAATACTGGAGGCGATAAAGAAAAACGAGGAACAAGACGAATCCAACACCTAGACAATATTAAGGAAGATAAATCTATGGTGAGGAAAAAAAAGGACAGTGCTGAATGGAGAAGGCTTAATGTGAGTTGAAAGACAGCTTTCCGTACATTAATAATAATGATGTTGACTCCCTGAATCAAGTAAAAAAATGACATGACCACACTGATTAAAATAACAATATAAAATTTGTGCTTTTTTATCTTTTGTTTGCAGTTATTTCTCCAGTAATATTCTTGAAATCTTTCCACCATTTCTTTGCAGTTTTACTTTATTACCCGTCTTCTGTTTGCACGTTGAATCAATAGTCTATGTATAGATGCAACATCGTTCCATATAATGTATGTCTCTACACCTTATGGTTCAAGAGATATATTTTGATATGGACTGACACTGACAACGGGATTCCTGCAGAGTGGGAATAGCCGTGATATGTTCTTACTGAGTCAAACAATGTTTATGCCAAATTTAGTGCTGCTATGACTAAAATAATGAAAGCAACATGAAAAAAGATATAATCATATATATATATATATATATATGAGTTTGTATACGCTATTTATTTGACTTTTGTTTAGTTAAAACCCGTAATATTTCCCTTTTAACAATTGCCAGCAATGATCCAGATCCCTTACTGAAGTCATGAAACTCCTGACAACTATGATCAAAATTAAGTGAAACTTGAATTTCTGAATTTATCAGAGTTGCTGAACATTTATTTCTCTCATCTGTCCACTTCCTTTTAAAAATTGAGGAAAAAAACTCTCAACAACTGCGTCTGAACATAAAATATCAACCTCAGTATAGTTGAAACAGTATAAAAATTAACTTTGATGAAAATATTCACCCATAATTACCCCGGAATCTCGTTACTTCCAACATGTTCCAAAGTATTGAGTAATATAATGCTAACTCGCCTAAGTGTATACGTAGATGAAATAACTGAAGATCACCAATGTGGATTTAGAATAAATAGATCCAAGTTAGACCAGATCAGTTTCACCTTGAGACAAATCTTGGAGAAGAAATGAGAATACAATGGGGCTGTTCACCAACTATTCATGGATTTTAAGAAGGCTTATAATTCTATTAAAAGGAAAAAAACTATACAGTATCCTAGTACAATTTGGAATTCTGAAGAAACTTGTTCAACTCGTGAGGATGTGTCTCAGCGACCCCATAAGCAGAGTATGGGTAGGTAATAATATGTCAGATAGTTTCAAGATTCGCAACGGATTGAAACAAGGTGCTGCCTTGTAACCACTACTGTTTAACTTTGCAGAATATGCGATTTTAAAAATAAAAGAGGACAAAAAGGGACCCATGTATCAATCTTGAAAAGTCTCACAGAGTGTAACTCTAACAATCTAATGCTTGTATCATAATTTTACGTCTCATTTTCGTAATGATCGCCGAGTATAGACATTGAAATGCCACAACGCACTTCTTTCAGCTGTGTAGGGAATACATGTTGAAATGCTTACCTAACGATTGCACCTGCTATTCTAGTAAAACACACATTATATCACTGGTTCTGTTACACTTTTGGTCTCTGCTGGCGAAGGTAAAGATTACGCAGTTTTATTCACCTGAGAATTGGGTTGTAGTGAACGTGTATGTGTGCTTAGTTGTCCATACGTAACACACATCAGCGCAAAGTCTCATTATTTCTTCTCTTTCTAAAGCGGGACCTTCTACTTTATGTATGTTTTATAATGAAAATGTCTAAAGGGTGTTTCTGAATGTTTATCACCACGTTTTGCAGGACACAAAACAATACCTTTCTAGTTTTCGGCAATTTAAGCAATGGAATCCTCATCATTGGTAGATAATCGCTGATGAAATCATATCATACATCACAGCTCACAACAGTTGATAAGGGTACACAATACGTCGATCAGCCAGCCACACGTACCAAATCATGTTTATATGTATATTTTTAATTCAGCTAGGAAGGGCTGCCGAGTGTTTCCCACCCGGGCACTCATTTTCAGAATACCAGTCCTGGGTATTCCACAAGAAGAGATGAAAAACATTATTTGCTCAGTAACTCCACATGTTAGAAGAATTAACTCAGATCTCGTGGTCCAGGCGGTAAAGCTGTGGACATCGGATCGGTAACGGGTAGGTACGTGAGTTTGAACACCGCCGCCGACCTACCTGACTGAGATTTTTCAGGATATTGTGTCACCAGGCGAATGACGGAATGGTACCTTAAATAAGGCCCTGGTCAATACGTTCCCCATCCCGACCTGAGCGAAAGATGACAAAAGGCTGCTATGGTGTAGTTAAAAGTGTAACTATATAGTTTAGCTAAGTTAGAGTAACTTCGAGGTTCAATCTGAAGTCCACCCTTGAAGTACACTTCTACACTACTAGCCTTCATTAGTAAAACTAACTTCCTATGAAAACTGTAACAAACATCATTACTTACTATGTTTCATAACATCAGAAATAACACATTATGTTGACAGTAGCAGTAGTATAGTAACATGTAGTAGTAGGATCACAGGTCCAAGACAGTAATAGTAAAGTAATATGTAGTAGTAATAGGATCGTAGGTCCTAGACATCAAGATTAGCTCGCAAGACAGATTGTCTAAGCACCAACACAATTGTAACGTAGTATTTTCCATTCTCATTTTTATAATCACGACGGCGTAATGTTTACACATCTCGGGATGATCATTCTTCCTATAGTAGTATAGAGTAACTAATCCAGAAGTAGTATGTAGAATAACGTATCAAACTCATCCCGAAATTACAATCTTCTATCTAATTTTAAGTATGTAACTAACTACTTGTTTGTAGTTACCGCTTCTCAAAACAAAAGAAAATCTATCGACAGTGTTGCCGCATACAAATTCATTGCAACACGTAACTCATTTTATTCACAAAAATAATTACTAATGAAGTTATTTTCCTTTTCGTTGTCTATTTCTGTAATTTACAGCAGCACACTCTCACTGACTATTTATACAAAAACGAAACACTCTGTATAAGCCTCGCTTATAACTTGGTTATTCCGAAACAAGTATGGATTTGGTAATATGGTGCTGCGGGCATTTAACTGGAATTACGGTTTCTCAGCTATCAACATTCCATGTTGTTTATAGTCCCGTGTAAATCATGAGGGTTGGGTCAAGTCCTTTTATATTTTATCCTATTCTTCGGAATAGAAAGAAGCACACATGTGTCATAATAAAGGTATTGTTACCCACTGCTGTCATGCAGATTGTTGAACGAAATAAGAAAAGATTTATGTAGTGAGATTTTCAGAACAGCTGAGGAAATGGATAGGTAATCCAATAATGTAAGTAAAAGGCCGGCAGAGTCATTTACAAAGTTGGTTTACCCTAATAACAATCGTCAAACATAAAAATCACAATTACTTACAAAATGTTTTTCCACATTTATTGTCAAACGTGAAATGTGACAGACAGACAGACAGAAAAACACACACACACACACACACACACACACACACACACACACACACACACACACACACACACACACACACACACACACACACACACACACACACACACA
>JAGDQP010019293.1:0-14714 GCA_022664845.1 Lepisma saccharinum
TTTTCGTTGTTCACATGTCACTTTAAAATTATTATAGTGTTCTAAATACTCGAAATGGATATAAAGATTTAATTTTTCAAAATCCATAATTTTATTTCACTTAATGGAAACTTTTTTTGATAGATACGCTCGTTTCCTAATGATAAGTTTTTTACTGAACCCTCTTAAAAATTGTCAGGTCACTTTAAAACATAAGGTAATTGATTTTTACATTCCATTTTAATTCCTATATGTGCAGCTGTCACTGCAATTTCTATTAAAAAAAAACAACTTTCAAAACTAAAAATAGCCAAATTGTGGACTGATGTCCTTTTAAATATGTACGATTCAAGTACTTATTTTGTTGATGTTGATATTATAATATACTGTGACCTACACAGTACCAGTCAAAATAGCATATCATGGGATAATGAGAGAATGATATAATTTACACTATCAATAAAATGTTCTCTCCTTTCCCTCCAAATTGTTGTTGGTGGTAGCGAAGTCGTCCGAAAATTTTGGTGGAGTGGAGATCCCAAGATCGCCCGTGGGCTATCCATAGGACATTCTTGGCACGTCACTCTGCTTTGTACGCCGTGTGCAGAGTGATTCCGCCAAACTTTACCTGTTAGGGTGTTTATTCCCCAGTCTCGACAACACCTTCAACTTAAACATTTTTGCTGTGAAAAACCGATAGAAACCGTACAAAACTTCACTTACACCCTCCCAATTTTGACGTAACAACCCCCAAAGTGACAATCCTGGCAGAAACCCTGCCTGTCCCCACCCCCGCGATTTCGTATCCTGGAGTGATTCTGCATTTTATCTCTTTGTCTCTTGTACGTTAATGTTGAGGATGGTGTTTTAAATGAAGGTTCAGTCCAATTTTCCCGAACTTCTCCCGAGTTGTATTCGCCGAAGGACATAGGCTCAAACTTGAGAAAGCCAAAAAGTAATAATTAATTAATTTAGAAATGGAAAACAAATGTTACGGTTTACAGAGCGTTGATATAAATCAACCACCTTCCAGTTTCTTACAATTGAATAAGTTCATTTCATGCTTTGGTGTATTACGCGTAAGGTCTTCCTGAATTAATACACAATCCGTCAATCTGTACCTTGCTCCGTTTCTCTATTGAGAAGTTAATACGAAGGGAAGATTTTAGTTTCATAATCATTGGCTCTGCAGTACGGCACGCATTCTACTTGGCGGAACAACATAGTAGTTTACACTGGCAACCCTGTTCGTAGAGATATGACGACTTCCTGTTTGTTCTCTTCCTAAGGTGATTTTTAGTATAGAATTCGGTTTGGGAAACTTATATTATTCTCTTCATCTTCACAGATTCAAACATTCGTTGTAAGAAGGGATTTTTGGGAAAGGTAGGAAATTTGTCCTGATGGTTGAGTTATGTTTCTCTCTAAACGTTGTATAAACGTTGCGTAACGTTGATTAAACGTTGAATAGACGTTTATTCAACGTTTTGTAACGTTGAACCAACGTCAATGCCAAAATTAAGTTGCAGAAAAGGTTTAATTCAACGTCTTGAAGACGTTTATTAAATGTCATATTCAACGTTGAATCAACATTTCTTAGAATACTAATCCGATAGTTGTATAAACGTGTAATCAACGTAAATTCAAACAAGATTCAACGTTTATTAAACATTTAAGGAAAAGTTGAATAAAGGTTTATTTAATGTGATTGTGCTGTGTTTGTTGTAGAATACAATTTTACTTGTTCAAAATATTTTATTTTAAAGATACTTTGAGGCTTGCCATGGATGTAGATAGGTAACTGATCTAATTTTGGCGATCCGAAATTGACGTCAGCACATACGCACACAGCTAGAGTATCTGGTAGTTATAATCGATTAAAATAATATTCAAATCTTCCTAGCTTTCTTCTTGAGGGTTGATTTTCATCAAAGCTTGCGTTGCGTGCGATTTGAGTGAATAGCTAATTGAAACACGTGTTACACTTACTTTACAATAAAACACGCAATAAAACGTGTTTCAATTGGCTACTCACCCAAAGCGCAAGCAACGGAAGCTTTCATGAAAACCAGCGCTAAGCACCACTCTTAAACACTAAAGCATAAACAAACCAATGCGACACGCAAGTTCATCCTAATCATCCAGGAAAGATTAACCGAAAACTGGTGTCAAGTTGACCCAGCTTTATTGCATTGGACCACTCAGTCCTTTACCTATTTACATCTATGGAATCTTGGAAGGAGAAGATACTTAAGTCTTTTCCTTGTAAACTTGAAAATAAGCGATTATATAGTTGATTGTTTAGTTCCATACAGTCATTTCGAATCACATTGAAAGGAGGGGGCTACATGATTTTCAGACTGTCATGTCTCGATCAAGTTTCAAAGTTATTGATCAAATAAATATAACGCTTAGCTATAAACGTTACTACAAAAACGAAATGTCAAACAAATGGACTTAAAAATTCCAGATGCTTTACAATATGACGAACAGAGATTTTCATTACATGTGGTTTTTGTCCATCTGATAGAAGGCATCTTAAGTGTACATGCGGGAAACTCAATTCATGAGATGGACGTCAATTTTTAGCCTGACAATGAAACGTAATCGATTCCTTTTCCTCCTCTCGGTGAATGAAGAGGGAACTTCTCACCAGAGGTCACCACCAGAATTTGAATTCGAAGAAGCCAAGGAAAGAAGACTGAAAATAGAATCTCTGCTCCAACGGTGGTGAGACCTTTCCGTAAATTAAACTTATCGGTTAGCCGTTTGACTTTTGTGAGTTCTCACTGTTTGTACCTTTATTGCCAAAATTCTTTGCGCCATACAGAGTTCTTATATTTGATTTTATTCAACTTGATATGAATTTTAAAGTAAAGATTAAATCTCTTAGTCTAACACAAATTCCCTATCCTATCATCCCTCATTCTAAATAAGGACAATCCTCTTGTGGCTGCTAGCGGCGGTGAGTATAAAAACGTCTCTAGGTAAACGATACTGGAGTGACTACTTAGTGTTGAAAGATAGATGGCAGAGCAAATATTTAAACTCGTTTGTCCACTTCCAGTCTAATCTAATGTGGACCAAATTTTCAGTTCTAACTCAGTTTTATACACTTCTTATCGCTGTGTGGTCCGATTATTTATTTATATCTTAATTCCTGAGTTATTTATGTAAGAGTATATCGTACTCTGCATAGAATAGAAAATACTGCAAATAATATTTACTTTTGTTTTTCAGAATTAAGACATAAATAAAGAAACGAGCTACACATCGTTATTAACGGTAAAATACCGAGTTAGAACCGAAAATTTGGTTCATATTGGTTTAGACTGGAAGTGGACAAACGAGATTGTGCTCTCAGCTCATATTCATGAAATTTTCAATGGCTACAGTCAGTCCAGTATCGTTTTTCGATAGAGATCATTGGTGAAATCTGATCATATTTTTACGACAAAGGATTCAATAACAACCAAGCACACAAAATGTATGTACTAATAGGTTCATCCTGTTTTAGTTTAACGACCTTCATAATACCTCTGGATCCATATAACGATGAGCACACCTGAATCCGTTCGTAACATCGACTACGTACGTATATAAGCTAGAGCTGAAACCGGGTCACTTTTGGTGACCCAGTGTGACCTGAACATAGGTAACCCGTTCCGAAATTTGACCCGTTTTAGCTTTGATATAAACCACATATTCACTAGAAAACCTTTTACTTTAGGCTTTTCAATATATATATATAACACGTAGGCGGAAGGGAGAGTTGCGAGGCCGACCTAAGCAAAATTAATGTTTTGTGGACAAAATTTTTACAATATAAAGTATATTGATTACAATTAACACAAGAAAAACTCATAGTAATATCTGAACTGTAATTCGTTACATTATTGCTTTTCTGCAGCTTTACGAAGTGGCCATTTTATCCTACATAGGGGGTGGGGGGAAGTGACCATGTAATCTTCAACAGTAGCAAAATATAGTGAGAACCCCACTTTTTCTAAAAATAATTTTCTGTGTTATTAAGGAAAGAACAATTCCAGGAAGAGAAACTAAACATACCTCACGTTCATCACCTCCCTCTCCACAAACACTGGAAGCGACATGCATTTTACACAAATCGTGATTTCATTGTTTGCGTCAAACTCATAATTCTTGCGATTTCTTATTTTCTACACATTAAGCAAATAGTTATTGTATTATAGTAACATATGTGTTAATTTAATTGTAATGTCACTGGTACTTATGATTTAATAGGGTGAAATGAGTGACCATTTTAAATTATGACACATTTGCATCGGCAACAATTTTCCTACAGAATTCTTGCACCTCATTAAAATTAACGTTAAACACCAAATAGTTTGATTCAATATAATTACAAAATGTTACTTTTCTTTCTACGTGACCTAAACAAATGGTCAGTGAACTTTATAAAATTAAAAAAATGCGTATATAAAATTAAGTTATTTTTCTTTAAAAAAAAATAAAACATCATCCCGCCGGGAATTGAACTTGGGTCAGCTGTCCGGTACTGTAGCCACAACACTAAAACGGCAACTGTCCAGCTGCTGCTTGCCAGTTTTCTTAATGCAGCAGTGCTTGACGACACGCTCGGGAGTCAAAACTGATGACGACTTCCGGCCACTATTTTCTACTATGATTGACTTCTATATCTACAGCATGCCGTAACAAGATAAACAATTCTGCGGATGCGCGTCTTTCTGTGACGTCAGAGCTTGATGCTTTCTACCGATAAAACTAAATTTCTATACAACATGAATAATTTATTAAAATAACCGACTCTGAATCAGCTAGTAGTCGTTCAAGAGTCAAAGAATCAACGCTCCGAAATTTTTAAATTAAGCTGACTTTTCATCCAAGCGATTTGACTGAATTTCCAATTGAAACACGTGTTTAAGCATATCTATTGGCTACTCAGAAATCGGAAGCAAAGCACGCGGCTAGTACGTACATTAAAACCCGACCTTATTCATATCGGAAGAATGAAGACTGATAAATACTCTCTGTATGGGAGTGTTCGTGTGTTTGTGAGTAGGGAGGGGAAGCAAGAGAGAGACAACGAATCCATTTAATTAGAAGACGAAAACGAGGTAAAGAAAGCCTTGTGAAGAGGACAAAGGGTGTGGAATCCACAAGAGATTAGTAAACGTTATTTCAGCACAAACTATTGATGAGTTTGGACAGAGAATCTAAAATTAAGTAAGTGGAAGTGGTAATTCCCAACGCTTTTGATATCTAGCTAAAGCCTGCAAGCGGATTAAAATCTTATATATTACCATATATCACGGAGATTCTCTTTGTGGTCTGTTCTCTTTACAAATGTGGCGCAAATCACAATGAGTGGGCGCAATTCGCTTAGAAGAGAGTCAAATTTCTCATTTGTAGCCAGTCTTTGGACAACAAAGATTTCCAGATTTGTAGTCGTATGAGCTGATTTTCTAAGGTTGAGCTCACAGGAAATTTCTATCTACATGCATTGGTGCCGCAGGTTAAATACCCGAAGCGTTCTCCGCAACCAAAGAAACTTTGTTAGTGTTAGTTAGTGTTAGAATGCAACATTCGGGAAGTTAATAACTTTTATCTTGATGTGAGGTTAAAAAGAAATAAGTCAGAGTTGCGATTCTACTAACAAAGGCAATCTGATCCCTTGATAGCATTTTAGCCACGTAAACATTAATTTTTATTTATTAAATACCTCTGCTTATACACACCACTATTCGATATTGTATTTCATCCTTCCCCATAGAGAAACGCTTCATTTGAACTGTAAAGACTGCCTGAGATGTTACCCAAGAGACGAGATTGCGGCTGTCTCATTTCGAAAATGTCTTTTCTCGAGGACATCTCGACCTCAAAAGGCGTATATTTTATATTACGAGAGTCCTGTCGTGTCTCGTTTTTCATTGACATTTCTGTGTCTCGTCTTGTCTAGTAGGCAACACTATGTGAGCCTTAGATGCCTAACGGCCATAAAATACATTAATTTCAGCTATTAGGGAATTTAGATGCAAGTAGTCGGAGGCAAGCCCCTTAGGCCCTCCTAACATCTTAGAAACACTTTTTCATTTATCCACAATTGTTCGCTATTATATCTTGTCTTTCCCGTTAAAGAAAAGTTTATGATCAGCTATTAGCAAATTTTTATGTACGTATGCGGGAGGGCAAGCACCCTTGGCACCCTCGACAACTTTCTATTGTTTCCGCATGTATACTTTGACTACTTTAAAATTAGGTCCAAGGGAACTAGCATAATTACAAAGCGAACTAGAGCTACGGCCATCTGGTGGTAGATCTGGATACCAAATGATCCGGTTAGGAAGATAGTACAGAGCGAACTAACATAATTACAAAGCGAACTAGAGCTACGGCCATCTGGTGGTAGATCTGGATACCAAATGATCCGGTTACGAAGATAGTACCCAGACTATCCGGAAGATGGAACCTGAGTCCCTTCAATCATGAATTTTGGAGAGTACACCATGAGCGGGAATAATAGGAACAATTTTGCAAAATGTTTCCTATCAAGGGACCCAAAAGCTATAAAGCATGTAAAATTAAAATAAATTTCAAAATACATTTCCCTTCAATTGTGGAACAGCTATCCCAAGGATACATTGATCGACCCCAAGTAGGTACGATAATTACCAGAGTTCTATTCTATCTTTAGCAGTAAATCAGTCTTGTTATTTAATTAGGTCAAGGTATATACAGATAACACATCAAAAGTTTTCTCCCCACTGATATTTTATTTTATTTTATTTTATTTCTTTCTTTCTTTGGTACCTATTACAGGATATTAGTTCCTATTACAATAGGCTTACATAAGTTCTACTACAGGATATAAGACAGAATATTTAAAATACAAAGAAAAAAATACGAAAGAAAAAAGAAAAAAATATTTCCGTGATATACTTGAATAGGTGATATTAGTCCTACTGACACAACACAAATAAAGACGCATGATACACTTATATACTACAAGAAAAACAGTATATACGATAAGGAATAAAGTATAGGCATGGGAACTTAATTTACATTACATATAGTTGTGCAAGTATTAATATTACATTATAATATGCACTTAGTTATCAATGATTCTTCTATTTGCTTATAACAGATTTAATTATACTTATATACAGTGATATGATACATATTTATACAAACATTATGTATTTTTTTTATTACGTAAATAAATTATTCGAGGATACGGATGTGCATTGTGAGTTCCGGAGTTATTAACCCCAAACAGAATGCAAGCTTATAACAAGCTTGATTTTCACTTGTGTAATAACGATTGATGTAACAGAAGTTTGTTTGAAATTTGAAATTTACCGTACAAAGTTGATTTGATTAAACAAGTTTGATTCAAGCTGGACGTAAACAGTTCTTTGATATTTTTGACCGCTAGTAGATGGCAAACCTTGAACAAGTCTGATGTAAACTAGTAGGTTTCAAGCTTGATTTAAGAATGTAGAATTTCCATGCATGTCAGATTGCTGCATGATTTTACGTTTGATATGACAAACTTGCTGTAATCATTTATACTTGACGTGGTAAGCTTGCTAAAAAAAATTACACTTCACATGGTAAGCTTGTAAAAAGTTTGAATCGAGCGTACTCAAAGAAAATAATAATAAGTGATTGCTAGAGTTCTCACGAATACCCCGATAGTAGCGACAGTTGTGGCCAGAATTGATGCCTTCAGTTTCTAACCAAGGATGTTCTAATAAATGATAGGCGATTTTTCCAAGAACATGAAGCCAAACGTCAGAGCACAGTCCCGTAGAGTTAGCCCACTTACTCCAATAAAAAAACATTGTTTTCGACTAACAAAGATCAAACTCTCTAGTTGTTTGCTAGCCAATCAGGTACGTCACCTTGGTCCATGCTCAGTTGTTTTTTTGGCTTCATTCTTTCTCTGTGCATGAGATAGTTACAAGCAAATCATCTACTAGAACATCCTTGTTTCTAACCAACACACTGTAATTCTTTAGCTATGTAACTGAACGAACAACTTGTATGTACCTTGGAAGAACTGTTTTACCTTGTACAGACGAAAATGGATATAAAATCAAGAGAAAACAAAACATAAGTTTAGAAGGTGAAGATGAGATAAAGATAAATTTATTTCTAAAGAATAAAAAAGACTATAAACCAATATAGAACGTAAACAATATTAAATTCATTTAAAAAATGAAACGTAACGACTATTATGGTCGAAAACTTCATTGATATCTTAGCCAATGAAAATTAATAATTTCCCGATAATGTTATTTCTGGGCGGTATCACGTGATCTTAGACTTGTGCTACCATCTGACGAGTAGGCCGGAGGACGGGAATATTTGTATATTATGCACAGGATAGCAAGAAGCATTTATTATTATTTTCTTTGGTGTACTTTGAAAACGGGAATGATATTGAATGTTTGAAATTTTTCATTCAATATTCTTCTAGTCCAAAAATGATTTTAAAAAGTCAAGCAAGTAAGGGCTGATTTTCATGAAAACTTGCGATTGGGTGAATATCCAATTGAAACACGTGTTTTAAAGCCTCTTAATTACGTGTTCTATGTGCAACACGTATTTCAATTGGCTATTCAACCAAATCGCAAACAACGCAAGCTTTCATGAAAATCAACCCTAAAGCTCACTGATATTCAACTGTTTCTTCCAGAGAAGTAACAGCACCGGAAGAAGTAAGACGAGAGAGAGAGAGAGAGAGAGAGAGAGAGAGAGAGAGGAGAGAGGGGAACGTGGGAGGGAACGAAATTCAGAGACAGAGAAAGATTAAACAGACAGGTATCATTTCCGCTAATGGACATCTTGGGATTTTCCAGCTGTTAACATTGCATTAAAATGGATGTGAAATATTGAGGCTCACATCCATTCTTTGAACAAGGCAACTGGTACAGAGAAGAGATTAAATTAGGCAGAAAGCAATTAATATTTAAGTTATAATGAAGATATAAATTTGGTTTTGTTTCACTATTTCAATATCGTCTGGAAAACATTATTATAATATTACTTTATACTGTATGTGGATGTAGAGGGGCCGATGAAACTATTTCACTGTTAGTCAAGTTTAAGAATCGTCTACACTTATTGAAATTTTGTATTTACACTATACGAGAGAGTTGGTCACACGGCACACTTAACTATATTGTTAAATACTTTCCGAAACATTCCTGAAAACAGCTAGGCTACCATAACTGTCCGGAAATTTCCAGTAACTTTGATAATAGGACAGCGGCGACTATTCAAGTGAAGTAAATGAAGCTGCATTTCACCTATTATTTTGTTTCTGTATTCATTAATTAAAGAAAATACAAGTTTCAAAAATAATGAAATAAATATCGTAAGATGTCAGCAAGAACAACAACAATTCACTTTATTATAGTTTTGAGCACAAGTAATTTACAATTCTGCCGCTAGATGGCGCCATCAGTCTTGCGAAGTAGAATATCTATCTTGTTTTCTACTGCCTTGAGCGGAAGTGAAATCCTCAGTGTATGGCAGAAGGTGTACTTCTCGGTCAGGTCATTCTAACCAATCAGGCGACTCGCAAAGCGACTTGGCGCATGGGTGGTCAGAGTGTCGAGTTACCAACGACGAGTGCGGAAATCTCCAGCTAAGAATTCCACAACATACGGTTGGATAATTTACCGTTTAAAAATTAATTTGTAATGATGAAAACAACGGACAAAATCCAGCTAATTGTGTACATCAATAGACAGCAACTGTGCTCTGTTTTGGCCAACGGAACCCGTTTCTTCATCGCCCGCTTCTTGATTTCAAACCTATTTCTTCTCAACCATTATTGAACGTCGAATAAAACGATGAACAGGCGGATATTTCGGTACATTTACAACATTGAAATTACGTTTCGGTACTAACGTTTAATCCACATATTTTGAACGTATGTGTGCTATTGGAGCTGGTTATATAACAATGCTATAAAATGCTGTAAACCCAGATAGTTATAGGATTATAAATAATTATTCTCGATCGTTTTCAGAAAGTGATGGTGGATGCATATTCGTTCATAAGAATGTTGAAGTTAAAACAATGGCCATAACGTGTAACGTTCCTGGATTCCTGGGTATAGTGCCCTATCGATATGGATTTGTATTCATTTGGGTTTCATTTCTTCCGTTATTTTAAAACGAAATGGGTGTTTTCAGGCTATTGCATCAATACCCATATACCCTTATCTCTTACAATAATACATTTACGGAGAAACTGGCTTCAGAAACGTATTCCCCGTGAAATTCTAGCCCAGAATGTCATATTACATGACCTATTTCCCATTTAGAGAAAATTAATCGTAATTCAATATGGCAGACTTCAAGATGGCGGCCATGAAGAACATACCTTCCAACAGGTAGCGCCTTCTACACAGTATCCCTTACTGTGTATTTAATTTCCATTCCTTTAAGCAATTTGAAAACTCAAGGGTATTTCTACACTTTTTCTTCACTCTTCAGAAACATGAGTCTGACTATTATATCATCGATATCTCTCAAAGTAATCGCGCTCGAGTTGCCAAAATTTGCATATCATGATGGAAGAAAAATATAATTCTTTTCTGCCCCATCAGTATTTTTCTTGTAAGTTGTCGGTCGATATATACAGTATAGAACTCAAACTTCCTAAAAAATATATAGTTCCTGCAACAGTTTGTCTTTACAACCATTACTTGTATGCGAGGTGAGAATGCCAGAGTACGAAATAATAGATAAAGAGATCACTCGAAGATTGGCAGTGTTTCGATTTAAAGTAGTTAAACTGTTTTCTCATCTCTCATACACTGAAAACCTATCACCATACGATCGATTTTCTGCATGTAGGAAAGATATTTACCTAGCGTGCATTTTAATGCTGACAAACAAGTTAGATGAAAAAAAATGCATGCATCTCTTGAATTTATGGTCAATCTATAGCTTAAATAAACTAATTACTGCGAAGAGATGCGTTAAGTGAAGTTAAGTGTCGGTACAGAAGTTCCTCATAAATTTTAATAAGCATGGATAGAGGTGGTGGGGACTGGAGTGTAAATTTTTATCTGATAAATGGCCAAGTGCAAATCGATTGAAGCAGAACAAGTAACACAGGTATTCATCACTCGTTAGATCTTTTTATCAGAAGCTGGCGTTGTTAGCATTGGATTACTTGAACGAGAGGTGTATTTACTCTATATATCTACATGTTTTATTCCCATTTCCTCCCCCCTGCAACGAAATTGATAGATGAAACACAGTCGTTGCTTAATCCTTGTTTTGGTATTCATTCTTATTTGAATACTGTAACGAAATGTGGTTTCTTTTACCGCCAACGATCTCTACGTAACGATACTGGAGTGATCACCTAATGTCCAAATATAGTCACTTCCAATCTGAACCAATATGGATCAATTTTTTTAGTTCTAAGTTTTTACCCCCAGTAGCACACAAACGTTGAAAATACGTGGATTAAACGTTAGTACCAAAACGTTATGTTAACGTTGTAAGTGTACCCTAATGTCCGCCTGTTCAACGGTTTATTCAACGTTGAATAATGGTTAAGAAGAAACGATGAAGAAACGTGTTTAGTTGGTCTAAACAGAGCATGAATGCTGTCTATTGGTATATACACATTTAGTTTTACTTTATCCGTTGCTTTTATCACGATATACGGTGTTAATTTTCCAACAGTAAATAATCTGAGCGGCTGTTGTGGGGTTCGAACACAGGAACGTTCTGCACTTCTCGTTGGTTGCTTCACGCGTCGATCACTTATCTAAGAATCCAACGGGAGGGACCACTACTCTTTTACTGTATCGTTGAAATTAAATGTTTGTTGAAATATAGTTTAAAATTAAACCTGTTTTCAACATGCAAATGAAAACATGACAAATATAATTATTTTTATTGTATTTGCTTTTAATTTTAACGTGTAAGTAACTAAATCAGAAATACAAGCATGAAACGAAATCTAGGACATAAAATGAATGATAGTGCAAATCGATTAACATTAACGTCGTATCAACGAAGTTCTAACTTTGTTGAAATACGTTTTCAAATTCAATCTTTTTTCAACGTGCACATGAGAACAACAAAATTAGTTTGTGTCATTCAATTAGTTTTTAATTATATTTTCTGACATAACTTTAGTAACAAATGCATTAAACAAACTCTATTATGCCATCGATGAAAATAACACATTGAATCCACGTTGTATTAACGTCTTCTCAACGCAATGACGTCTTTGATGAAATATGATTTAAAATAAACATATTTTTTCAACCGATAACGGTTAATCAACGAAATGAACCTAAAATCAACGTTGAAAACACATATATGTGCTACTGCGGACGCTTGTTATTGCTGTGCGGTCTGTTTTTTTAAAATATGTTTTAATTCTTGAGTTAAGGCCGCTTTAGACGATACAATTTCTCGTACGATGAATCTTAGCGAAAACAGTGTGCCAGCGTAAAAAAAATAGTTATGGATTTATACCATAGCATCATGCCCTATTGTAGCATTCTTGCTTTCACACACTGGCACTACTGCTAATCGTAAGATTTATCGTAGTATAAATGCTGTCGTCTAAAGCGGCCTTTATGAAATTACTGGACTGTGCATATAATAGTACATGATGTGAACATTATTTACGTTTGTGCAAAAATTAAGCCATAAATAATAATAATAAAAATAAACACAACAGCTATAACAAACATAAAAACTTGAGTTAGAACTGAAACTTTGGGCCATATATTGGTTTAGATTGAAAGTGGACAATTAAAATTAATACGCCTCTGCTTCATATATTCATTAATTTTTCAATGTCTCCGATCAGTCCAATATCACTTTCAGACAGAGGTTAATGTTGTAAAACAATACGATATTTTGCTTTCCTTACTTTGAAATTCGGGACGAGCGTAAGCCATAGTGCTGTTCCCAGGCATAAATTTCATTTTATCTTTGAATAGTTCAAGCAACAAAAGGCAATTTACTAACATATTAGTTTTAATAGATAGTGGGTGAATCTATTGTACTTGATTTTATATTTGAAACATGTTAACAGATATTTGCACAAAATAATTAAACCTCTACTTCATTTAATTAAGGAATTAATCTATCCGTCATAGTTAAAATAATAATAATTATATAACAATGCCCATTCGTTCCATCTCTTTTACGACACCTAGTGTCAGTACAACTGAACTAAAAATGAAATTAATGTAGTAAGAAGCAATTACGGGTATTCCTTCATTCGATTTAAAAACCGAGAAAAACGCGGAGTGCATGAACGTAGGAATATATAAGGACTAGTAACAAGCCAAAATTTATGGGCCGGAAGTGCGCCTTGCCGCCATGTTTAATTGTCCCAAACATTGCAAGTGGCCATAAGAAGTAATGTTAATTGAGCCACTTTTGATTACAAATTTTAAAAGTATGTGAAATAATTTAATCTATATAAATGTTGCGTCTGATGAAGCCGACCAAGAGGTACGTGTGAGGACAAACAGGTAAGCAATATTTAAGTTTTTCGTTCAATAATAATAGTGAAATAATATCAGGTTTCAAGATTTGAATCATCACTGCTCTTGAGAAGGAAGTGTATTGCAATAACACTTATTTTATAATAGTAGTTAAGGACAAATTTAGATAATTAAAATTTATTTGCACATTCACAATATCGTCTGCTTCCTTTCCAGGAAGTATGCGCGATCCGCCATGTTCGAATGACAAACTGCACTCTCAGCCGTCCCATTTTTATAACATTGAGTGAATTGCTTGTTACTAGTAATGTTATATTCTTACGTCCATGGCGGAGTGCGAATTGAACATCAACTGACACTTTACCTTATGGGTTCGCAATAGATTTAAAACGTAGATGTTGCGCATGGCTTATGTTACTCCTAATCCGGTTGGACTGACACCACGTGGCATGATGGACAAGTATAGAATCGAAATTCACTATGTATATCTATTTTATCTGTGGCTTATAGACTAAGGGCTGATTTTCATGAAACCTTTCGTTGCTTGCGATTTGGGTGAGTAGTCAATTGAAACGTGTTTTATTGCGTGTTCTAAGTGTAACATGTGTTTCAATTGGCTATTCACCCAAATCGCAAGCTTCCAAGGAAAGCAACACTAATGATGCATATTCATGTGCGCGCTAGTCGCATGGTTCGTTTGCGATTTCGTTTGCTAGCCAATAGAATACGCGACGTAAGGCCGGTTTTCCATGCTCTTGCCGCAGGCATTGCTTGTTGTTTCTATGAGTAGCCAACAGAAATAGCCAGTCGGCCAAATTACAAGCAAAGAGCTGGCTAACTTCCACTATTGACTACTAGACCATATCGCAAGCGAAACATACATGAAAGACGCCCTTACTCGTAGATTAAAATGTTTTATACAACTGGCCCTACGTCTTTCTTTGCATATACAGTGTGTTCAAAAATGTGGTGGTCATAAACTAAAAGGGGAACCCACCACACGGAAAAAAATCTTTATAAAAAACTACCTAGTTTCGCAAATGCAGATGTAACACGACATCGTCAGAAATTACGAGTTATACCCAAGGATTGGTCTTAAACGAACTTTCTGATTGAGGGCGACAACGCACAGATAGAATAATGATACTTTTATTTATCTCACTTATATATATAAAGAGAGAGAGAGAGAGAGAGAGAGAGAGAGAGAGAGAGAGAGAGAGAGAGAGAA
>JAGDQP010019293.1:15114-35092 GCA_022664845.1 Lepisma saccharinum
AAGAAAGAAAGAAAGAAAGAAAGAAAGAAAGAAAGAAAGAAAGAAAGCAGGGAAGACATACAGTCTCATTTTCCAAAAGTTTTTTTTTTTTTAAATCAAAACAATCATACTAAATCATTCACATTAAGTTACTTCATAAACATCATAAAAGAAATGGCTTATAAATTGGCTTCTTAGCTGCTAGTAAAAGTTCATAATACCCTTTTCACTTCCATGAAAATGGTTTCAACTTCTGCCAAATAAGAATGTTTCGATTTTCTATCTAATCTTGATCGAAACATCTAGGTGGGAGAAAGTTATCCCTGGCACGGACGAAGTATAAATTTGTCAGGCTGGGAAACTTCTTTGTCAGGGGTGTAAATCCCGGGTCTCCACCCCCACCCCCCGCCAATTCGCACACTGCCAAATAGTTCGGAAATCTAGGAAAACTTGAAACACAAAGCAAGCTGCTTGTGACGCAGAAACCCTCTATTACAGTATGCCAGTCATCCACCAGTTTTACCACCCTTAGTCATACCAAGGGAATGCCGAATATTGGTATGGTACCTTGAGTCAAGATCAGGACCTCTGGCTTCCCATTCTTTCTCCCGCAGCCAAGACTGAAAGACTGACAATGGCTTTAGCGTCTGCTACTGAAAAAATCAGGGATTTAGCGCTTCAATAACAAAATATGCAAGGGCATGACGTGAACGTCATATAATTTAAAGTACCATTTAGACATTCTGCTGGCGATACTGGCAAGGAGAGAGAGTCAATGAGATCATATGGAAACCTACCCTGAAATTTTGCTTTGAGAATCTACGTCTTATAGCGAGGTAATATATAAAAAATTAGTTGCTCATATTAACTGCAAGGTACCAAAATGTTTTTTTTAGAACCATTCGCCCTTACCCCTCTCTGAGGAGAACACACGTGTAAAGAAGGCGTAGGCGCAGAGTTCGAACCATCGAGCTCTACGTGGCGATACTGGAGTGATTACTTACAAGGAAAGTCGGGGAAGTGGTACAGGGGGATCTGCATGTGTTATATCATTGGAAAGGTCACACCGAGTACACGTTACATGTGAAATATCTCGCTTGAATGGGGCCTGTAGGGGGTGTGGCGACCTTCTGAAGATCCGAACAATGCACGCTCCGAAACACCAGAAAACGTGGACAAAATAGGACGCTGTGTTTCAATGTGTTTGAGGCTTGGTATATATATATATATATATATATATAGATTTAAAAGGTGGCTAAGTACGAATCTGGCATCACATTTGTAAAATTCAAAATGGCGGATCCAACATGGCGGACACAAATTACAAGAAAAAAGCAAGCTATGGATCTGAAATTGAGTATATAGAGATATTCGACGTCGCTAATTCTGAATCGGATACCAAAATTGTAAAATTCAAAATGGCGGATCCAATATGGTGGACAAAAATTGCCAAAAAGATGTACATAACGGACATGTGTGATGATTACACATGTAGTAGAAAAATGCGTATAGTTCATAACGGCGCAAGTAGGAGCAGCTGATTCGTGATAATAAAGAGGGAGTTTGTTGTAGTGGATAGCAGAGCTTTCAGCTAGAAAATGACGTTTGTCTACGTATAGTGATGTTTCGAACCCCATTGCAATGGCAGTGAAATAGTGCGCGTTTTGGATTATAAAATGCGTTATTCTTCCACAACTGTCTTTCTGGTATCACATGATCCTGTTTACACTTTGACCCCCCCCCCCCCATGATGTGCACTGCTGTGCGTTACATGCGTGTAAGAGGATGAGGGACCGAGTGTATCATGGCTAATGATAATGGTAGAGGTCAAATAAACAGGTGTAACACAGGCTTTTACGACAAAATACATAAGAACACGCAATGCAGGATTCTCTCTGCTTGCAGTTCTGGCAAATGGGCTCGTCGATAGAAAACATTATGTCCTTTAAATCTTGAAATGGAACATATGGTACATCAAAACCCGCTTTTTACCACGCGTACCTAAACAAGGGGCTAGTGTCGATTGAAACTGGTTCAAAATGAGGCTATGAATTTTCAAGACATTGTGACGCGTGTGCAGCAGTGCTTCGTTTCCTGTAAGGAAGCTATGTTCAATGAACCGTTTCATAAAATCTTTCCACTAATGGAAGCAAGACACATCCAGTGGTTGCATGAGAACAGTGGAACCTGGTGGAAGGATTTTTAATGTAATCGCAACACTGTCAACCTGGTAGAGTGTCTTTGACTTTTGAGCAATCCAGGCATCGGCAATCACAACGGCCTTCTTTTCTGGAAACTTCTCTACGTTAGGTTTGAGGACATTACGGAAGAAATCACCCACCACTTCCTTATTTAACTTAACGGATTGCAAGCATCGAATGACAAGGTTCTGGTAATTAGGAAGTAATGGATCCGCCATTTTGAATTTTACAATTTTGGTATCCGATTCATAATTAGCGACGTCGAATATCTCTATATACCCAATTTCAAATCCATAGTTTTTTTGTTTTTTTTTTGTAATTTGAGTCCGTCATTTTGAATTTTACAACTGTGATGCCAGATTCGTACTCATCCACCTTTTTAATCTATATATACCAAGTCTCATACACATTGAAACACAGCTTCCTATTTTGTCCACGTTTTCTGGTGTTTCGGAGCGTGCATTATTCGGATCTTCAAATGGTCGCCACGCCCCCTACAGGCCCCATTCAAGCGAGATATTTCACATGTAACGTGTACTCGGTGTGACCTTTCCAATGATATAACACATGCAAATCCCCGCGTACCACTTCCCCGACTTCCCTTGTTAGTGTTGAAAGATAGACGCCAGAGCAAATATTTAAACTCGATTGTCCACTTCCAGTCTAAACTAATATGAACCAAATTTTCAGTTCTAGCCCAGTGTTTTACGCTTGTTATCGCTGTGTGGCCCGTTTTTTTATTTAAGTCTTAATTCCTGAGATATTCACATAATAGTATACCGCACTCTGCATATAATAGAAAATACTGCAAATAATATTTACGTTTTTTTTCAAGAAATGAGACGTAAATAAAAAAACGGGCCACACAGCGATATCAAGCGTAAAAAGCTGAGTTAGAACCGAAAATTTAGTTGAATTAAGTGTCCTCTCCCCTCTCTAGCTTCATGTATTCATGAAATTTTCAATGGCCGCAGTCAGTCCAGTATTACTTTTAGATAGAGGTCATTGGTTCGAACTATAAGTAACACCGACAAGCGCTTCTTCCGCAGATCCCAGCTTGGTTTGGTGGTTAATTTATTGGAAAGCTGGCCCAGAGATCCCAGGATAGAATCCTGGCGTCGTTACTTTTACATAATTTTTAAAAGAAAATGAACTTTTTTGTATGTATATACGCATTAGGAAATTTAATAAAAGTAGTGATTTAGTATACCAAATAGAGGCTTCTGAAAGCTAGGATGTATGTAAATAAACCAGGGCAAGGGAGTCACGGTGGGCGGCGTGAGCCGCGGGGAAGCGCAGCCCCCTGTTAGCGGTGGGCATACGCAAATGTTCTGTTAACTTAGAGAGGAGTGAGGGCGAATGGTTCTAAAAAAAATCTTGCTACCGAGATAGGGGCTGGAATATTGGTCGAAGTAGACAAAAGTGCACTTCTTATGATTTAATCAAGAGAAGTCAGTTCTGCTTCACTTAAGTCCTGGAATGAAACACTGCCGAGTTGTAGCGTCATCTCCCATACCGCAGAATTACTTATCAGGGACATATTTAGATGTCCCTTCCCCCAGAAATTTATTTTATTGTAAAATAGACAAAATCATATGGATTTTACAAAATAAATCTTAAATTCGGGGCCTTCAAATCCCCTAAATACGTCCCTGGCGAGCCGAGGAGTACTGCTGTGTGGAAAGTGACGCTACGACTCGGCAGTACTTCATTCCAGGACGAAAGTGAAGCAGAAGTGACTTCATTTGATTGAATCATAAAAAAGTGCACTTTTTATACTATTCGACAATATTCCAATCCATATCTCGGTACATTGCAGTTAATATGGGCAGCTAATTTTTTGTATATTACCTCTCTATAGGACGTAGATTTTCCTAGCAAAATTTCAGGGTTGTTTGGACATGATGTCATTGACGATCTCCTTGTAAGTAAAAATAGCGCTTGGAAAGCCAGCTAGAGCGTGTGATTTCGTGCTTTGGTGACTATAGCATCAGACTATTCTGCCAGTGACTCTCGGATAGTTTCACACCCCAAGAAACGTTTTTGAAAAAAAAAAGAAAAAAGCAGTACAACATAGTTTCCTTTCTTGTCGTGTCAAGGCTCTTTTAAATTTGATTCTTGTAAAGAAGACTGATTGAAAGAACCTTGTTTAAACGTTTTTGGCTTGATTTGCTAAGCTTGCATTAAGTTATTCCACTTGTCCAAATAAGCTTGATTCATTTTTTGAGTTAGGTCACGGTTATTATGGGGGGAAAATTGCTTGGCATATTGCAGAGGCAAGAAGGCAACCTCGACAAGAAGGGAGTGAGGAGTAGATATAAATGTTTATTCTTGAATATTTTGAAGGTTACAAGTTCATCCTCTCCATTTCTCAACCGTCATCCATTTATCCTGAAATGTGTCTAGTGATGCGTAATGTTGATAAAAGTCGGCCAGAAAAGAAAGAGAGAGGCAGAGAGAGAGAGAGAGAGAGAGAGAGAAAGAGAGAGAGAGCAGCAGCAGCATTTATTTACTTTGAAGCTGCGTTCTCGGGTATTGAGCGAAAAGTTTAAAAAAAGACGAATATTCGTACATAAAACAGCGGATCCAAGCCATGAATATTCCATTTAGATTTTGACCTAGTGGTTTAAACCTTTGAAAGGAGGAGAAAACGGATCTGGTAAACTTATGCAAGAACAGATATTCTCCATTCACCTGAAAAATAAATAAATGTTAGAATTCATTAGAATGCAAACAATAATGGAATCTTTCTTCTTCCTATTTTTTTTATTTAA
Organism: Lepisma saccharinum; assembly: GCA_022664845.1. Lineage (NCBI taxonomy): Eukaryota > Metazoa > Arthropoda > Insecta > Zygentoma > Lepismatidae > Lepisma > Lepisma saccharinum. Next base: position 20,069 of record JAGDQP010019293.1, read on the forward strand.
GAAAGTAAAACAAACACAGATGTGTAAAGAACAAGCAGGAATGTTAATGGTGTTGGTGAGGGGAGTTCTACTCGAAGGCAGGTCCTGACCTGAAGATCCCTGCACCAGAGCTGAACCGGGTCAATCCGATTATTTGGGTCAAACTTCGGACCGGATCGCTTACGTTCGGGGTCAGGCCGGGTCACTGGATCATCAAAACTGACCCTATTTCACCTCTGCCCTGTGCAAGGTGAACCGATGGCGGTTTGCCATGGCCTACCATTTGATAAAGATGACGTCAGGACCTATAGCTCCGAAGTCCTAACCAGTTGTGTCTTCACCGGGAATCGAACTCGGAATCCCTTGATTACAAGGCAACAAGCATTACCACTCACCCACAGCAATGAACCAATGTACATGGAAGTTCGCAGGGGTCTTTCATCAGACCATGGATTGAAAGTAGGATGTCCAATTTTGAATTGAAATCAATTTATTTATAGCCTTTAGGCATTTCAGGCTCAAGCCATGATAGGGTAGGAAAGGGGATGTTGGAAAGTAGTCTGCTAGGGCCTAATTAATAGGCACCAAATCGATATTTACCTGGTATGACTGATGAAAAAACTTGGAAATGCCTTAGTCAGGATGGGTGGCAGCTGGAATCTTCACCAGCACCTTCCGATTACTAATCCAACGCTCTACCAACTGAGCTACGGCCGCTCGGACAATTGGCTATTCCTGCATCCAATAAATAAACCGCCATTGCATAAATACCACATACATTATGGGCGGGGATTCTGCCAGGATTTTCAGTTTGAGGGTGTTTTGGGGGAGGGTGTAATGAGTTTACAGTGTTTTTATTAATTTTAGCAGTAAAATATTTTAGGTCGGGTGGTACAAACGAGTGTCAGCCCCCATACGAGGGTCACCTTCTAACGTATACACTGAATTGTTAACTAGCAGATGCATAATGATTCAATACATTCAGACAGCTGAACCATATCGCATCAATCGCTTCATGTTCAAACAGACATATCAGCTAGTTGATAATAAAGTTTTCAAATTTAACTCCTCTGGAGATTACGTCACAGGTTGAAGAGAACAGAAAACCGTAAAACGTGACATCACAATTCACATTTCGTTTCGTGATGTAAGTGGTTTAATAGAAGAATGAAAGTCAGTCAGATATTTAATTGAGCCACTAATAGATGACACAGTCGCCTCAGGGTCCCCCACAACTGTTGTTGAAACTCATCAGCTTGCCATCAAGAACGATAAGTTTTGAAGCTAAGGACAAAAGTTTCTTTCTCAATTCTCACAGGGATCTCACTTCGTTGCAGTTTTGTGTTGAGAAGATAATAATAATTCTATAAATATTCAACTAGAAGAATGTTTTCTGGACAATTAAAAGGAGACAGAATGGAGTAATTACTGCAGCCTGCTATAGTATCAATGAATAATATCCATGAAAATTATACCAACATTGTTGAGAAAACACAGAACAATATGTTTGTTATAATAATTAAGCTGCTGAACTAGGAATGGAATACATCTAGCATGTATTGATTGTTTGTGCACTCGATTTGAAAACCGTTAAAAAACGCGGACTGCAATTTCGGTATCTGAATCTTCACTTTAATGGCGCGCAATAGATTAAAAGCATATAGTTATTGCGCCTGGCTTACTAAGGCCGGCTTTTCATGCACGTGCTAAACGCGACCTTTCCCTGCGATTTGTCTGAGTAGCCAATGCAAATGCTTCTTTATGTATTTCTATTGGCTACTCATAGTAAACACAAGCACAACACGCGGAAAATTCGTACATGTAAATCCGAGCTAACATTACTTCATCCCTAGTTTGACTGGACTAACACGAGGTGGCATGGCAGGAAAGGAAAAAGATATTTGTGCAACTGGGTCTCTCGGAGTGATATTTATAGCTACCTAAGTAGTTCAACAATCTCTTAACAGAGTGCACTCTTCCCCGTTAGGGAGTTTACTGTGACGATACACTCTACAAAACTGTACCAACAAACTTTATATTTTCTTTCCTTCTTTCTGTCTATTTGTATTTTTAATTCTTTTCAGATTTTTTTTCATCCGTTTTTAATCAAGCTCCGGAAAGCTGAGATTCCACTTTATTAAATATGTAACCATTACTTTCCCTCTTTATTCCTTCCTCTCTTTAATCAAAGGGAAAACGGTCTCCTATGATTTATTAAATTCCTGTTTTCTCTGATCCAGTAAAAATCAGTCAGCAAGGGAGTTATTTGCCTCTTTTTTCTTCCTTTTTTCATATTTCTTTAGCAACTTAGTCGTGTAGCACGATGCCAAGAAAGAACTTTTAAAATATTTGTATCCAATAACTTCACAGACTGCAAGTAGTGCTTCTGTCTGTGTGAAGGGTCCAAAGGTCATATCGTCTGCAAATGTCTCATTAGTATTGAGTGTCTTATTTTGGTATTTATGTTGTTGTTCATTTTGTTATCTTTACTTATTATTATTATTATTATTATTATTCATTTGCATGCCAATCATCAAAGATTCTGAAAGTATATTTAAATGAGCGTAGTTTTAAGAAAGAAAATAACTAAAGAAAAGCTTTAAAATATCTTTTTTAGAAGCAACTTGGTTCGTGCAACTATATATTTATGATTTTATTTCAAAGTTTAGGACTTGTAGCTCTAAATATTTTCCAAGAGTATATTCATTCAATTTATAATTATGAGTCAGGACTATTGCAAACAACTGCGTTGACTTCAGGTGGTTATTACGACGAAATGACCAGCAAGACGACATCCCGTTGTTCTTCAGATGAACAATGCCAGACGTCACACTGCAGCCTTGATTAAAACAGTCCCTCAGGAGTTGAGGATCTTACCACATCCAGCATACTGCGCAGACCTTGAACATTTGGACTATTATCTGTTTCATGTGCTGTCAAACGCATTGCCTGGCAGATCCTTCTCCTTCTCCGGTATTGAACTCTTGTCTTGATGATTTCTCCGCCCAGGAACCGGTGGACTTTTAACAGAAAGGCATAGCGGAGTTCCCTGAACTATGAGAGACAGTCATTCAGAACAGTGGAGACGTATATTATTTAGTGCTCTGGAACTAGTGCCTTCCTTGACTCGTGGTTAGTGCTTGAATGGAGTTGCAAGAACACGAAGAGGATTTCTGTACCAATCCAATAGATGGTTTGGGTTGCTAATTCTCGATATTTTTCTTGACAAAACTATATATAAACACTACGTATCTCCAGGACTTGAAAATAAATCTAAAATATATTTTAAATCTATCTCCTTTAAAGAGATTACACTTTCGTTTCAAAGTGATTTGATATAATTTAGAAATTATTTCCCTAAATTCTTTTCCTACTTCGGTTCAGGATTGTCCTTGTTGAGAAACATATACTATTTTGTGATTTCTCACGGGAACAACTATCGCTTCTACATTCCAATGTAAATTTCAATATGGAAATAGTGACAAATGGACAGGAACACTAACACTATCTTCCAGTTCCTGATTTCGGGATTCATTACTTTCGTGAGACGCTCGTGTCCCATCAATATTATGCAACCCAACACGACACAAACGTTGTTCGTTTTACATACCCGAGTAGGTTGTGATTAGATGTTGAAACTGTTTCATAAAGTAGAAAAATAAAATTGACTCTAGAAACAAATATTCAATTCAGAAGGGCTTAAGTGTACTAGATTTCCATACATCTTACGCCTTTGTTTAAACTCATGGTGGCTCTGATACCCAGATACTGAAGTGCATATTGTAGAAAATTAGCGTTAAGCAAAGCTGTAGCGTTTATGGATATCGGAATCACATTAATGGGCATCACAAAATCAAAAGTCAATTTCTCTTTACTTGCTTTCGTGTAGATGCTAGCATGGGTTAGAAACTGAGTAGCCCCTATATATAGCGCGAACCTAACTTTGAAGTCAGTTTTGATCTATCTGCTTTAGATAAAAAAAACTAGCCTGCGTGACAGACAGACAGGCAAAATAAAATTAATAAAAGACCAATAAGTTTTAGGAGGAGGTTCGTTAAGAATCCATCTTTTTAAATAATGCACTCCTAGATAGCATGCCAACTTGCAACAAGGTAATCACTCACTTGCTTTGAGCCTATCATACTTGATATTGTGTTGACCTTAATAACCAAGTATGAATCAAAAATTGTTGGACCAACGTTTGTAACTTGATTGAACAACATTGTTACTGGTTGTTGTAACTAACCTAATTCAATCTTGTTGGAACAAGCCGTTATGCGAGGAAGCTTGTTAAACTTAAAATTTATTTGAACTTTGTTTCGTTGCACTTCCAGCTGTCGTCCAACTGTCGTAAGTGTAAGCAAGTCCCATCACGTGCCAGGACTGTTGGGCCGTAAACTATTCTCACTCTCCCACCCTTGTACTATAGACGTCTCTTGCGATCTAATGAACTAGGTATATAAAGGTACAGTTTCGTTTGTGCGATGGTTGCACGCTATGATCGCAAGCAACTGTTGCACGCGTCACTGCATTGATACGTTGAAGGGAAATCAGTGGAGTAGGTTTGATTTTTGCATCGGACGCATGATGTCACATGCAACTGTTGCAACGACTCCTCGGAAACCAGTCAAGCTGCAGCAGTCGCATGCATTGCAGAGTATTGTGCAGTTTACATTCGTGATTTCTTTGAATTTGAAACTATTTCGTGCCAAATATGAACCTCCGCAGAGATGAGGATTGAAAGCTACATCAAGAATTGGACGAAAATGCTATGGAATTGTTGGTAAAACCCGAAAGAAAGAGAATACATGTAAACCTGTTGTAAGTTTGGTGTTTAATAGATGGCAGCAGAGTATTACAGGCAATTTGAAGTGACATTATTGTTTTATATTGAAGTTGAGTTTAATTTAAAATGCTGCTTATATTATTATTATAGTTGTAATGAAGTCTAAAATTCTGTTACTGTAAGAAATATTGTTTACAGAAATCTTAAACTTATAATGCACGAAAAGTAAATCATATAAGTGTGTAGAGCAAGGCGTCGCTCGCGCGCCAAACTCATAAACAAAACTACAGCAATCTATGCTTTCGTCGCATGCGTTCGCTGAATGCGGTCATTGCATATGACCATTGCCAAAACGAAACTGCACCTTAAATAGCACTTTGGAAAGCGACCTACGAAGTGTGGTTTCGTGAGGCATTAATGTTGTTTGCATGTCTTCAGTTCTCATGGAATATAATTAGCTATTTGTTTATGTTCCATAACTGCAATGTTTGTTTATTCAGTTGTAGGGAAGACCAAATTATAAACATTGGCACATTCTGTTCTGTACAGAAATCTATCCAGATCGTTTGATTTCTTCCTTCACCTGTCGTGACGGTAAAATTCTACGAGAATACTCAAGTCTTTCCAATACTTACACTTGGGACCAAGTCGCACAGGATTTCTGGAGGAGACATCCAAATTTGGAGAGGAGGGTAAGCACGCAGACACAGTGCATCGGGAAATCTGAGGAATCAAATCCTTTGCAAAAGGCTGTTAACCAAAATAAATCGTGTGTGTAAGTGGAAAGAATGTTTTGTGAGTTCCCGAACCTTGAACATTGTGGAGGAATTCATTATAAACCTCCAGCGGTAGTACTTGTAATTTACAAGAGAAATATTGGCTATACCTGAGTTACTTTTACAATGTAGACTCTACTATATGCGTAGGCCTGTTAAAACAATTCTCAGAGAATATTATCATATATTTATAATCTATTCAACATTATGAGTGTATTGAAATGTGCCTTGAACATTATTATTATTGCATTTGCGATCTTCGCATTAGACGATGCGGTGTGATCGCAGAGCACCGAGCGGACGAATACTGTGTCGCTCTTCAGACCCGCAATGATTGAATTAGAGTAGGATGGCTTTTTAGAAGTGTTTCTCAATTGACTCATTTAATCGCAATTTCCCGATGATAGGTGGGACTGAATTATTATCCTAGATAGATCTAAATAGAATTGAACTGCGGATGTAGTAACAAGACGTCGACGAACGAGGTAAGGCGTAAATTGTCTTACAAGGAAACTGTCTCCGGTTGGCCACGAAAATCAGCGTTAAACTCCCACAGTGCTTTGATGATGAATTCAAATGAACACTCCTGTAGTACTACGTTTCGGAATTTTTTTCGGGACACGAGTTACAGGACTTCAGAGTTTTCTAAATGTTGTTCTGAATGTCTGAAGGGTGGGCAACACTTCATACATATGTGCTGAAGTTATGCATTTTGCATTCACTTTTATATAAAAGGTTGAGCTGAAGATAATTTAAATATTAGATTATTGATGAAGTGAACGTGTTAATTAGCTACTCTAATCCTTACTAAATGCGAATTTATATAAATACAGGATGACCGAAAGAAAACTTTCCATCACGTTCATTTCGTAAGCAATTGATTTCCCAGAAGGAATCCCGACACATGCCCCTTTTAATTTTAGGAAGAACGTGCCATCCTGGTCAAGCATTACATGCTATCACATTTCATTGTGGTCTAGTGGCAAAAAAGAAAAAAGAAAAATCTTAACTGACAACACGGTTCTATTTACAAAAGTCTGTAATCACAGATTAAATTGAATTAGCTTCAATTCTGTTTTTTGGAATAAAGTGATATCTCTTCCGTCAGTAAGGTTAGGAAGTTAGTGGGCAGGGTTTTAGTAATGGTACTAACTCAACATTCGTATCGTGAAATTGATAGAAACTCTGGAAATTTTCAGGCACGATGGTTTGCAGCGGGGATCGAAGCCACGTAATTTTCCTTCTCAACGCCCAATTCTGATCTGAAACTCGCGGCATTAACGAATTCACCACAATGGATCATAAAACATGAGATGGTACGTTCAAATTTATCACAGCGATTTTTCCAGAAGTTGTTTTATAGTAAAGATGGAGCGCTTACAATTAAATTGTGCCAAATATTACTTCATCTACCCATTCTCACATTATAATATTTGAGTGTTCCAAACGCAATTTCTCGAAAAGTTTTCAAAGAAACTAGTAAATGATCACATGTTTTTGTAACTAAAACCTAAAGACCATTGTCATGATGTGTCACTTGACTCATGTTGTCATTTAAGAAAATTTATTTTTTTGTCACTAGACCTCAATAAAATGGGACAGCATGCAATGCTTGTCCACAATGGTACATTTCCCTTGTAAAAGGGACGTGTGTCGGGATTCCTCCTGGAAACCAATTGGTTCGGAAATTAACGGGATGGAAAATTTTCTTTAGGTCACCCTGTATTTATATAATTATTCGTATTTGGCAGGAATCAAAGGAATTAATTAACACGTCAACTTCATCAATAATTTTAACATTTAAATTACCTTCAGGGCAACCTTTTATATAAAAGTGAATGGGAAACGCATAACTTCAGCACATGCGTATGAGGTATTGCCTACCCTTCACGCGTCCAGATCAAAATGTCGAACACTTTAAACTCGTGTTCCGCGAAACTTCGAAACGTAGTACATTAGGAGTGTTCATTTGAACACATCGTCAGTGCCCTGTGGAAGTTTTACGTTGATTTTTGTGTCCCAACGGAGACAGTTTCCTTATAAGACCATTTGTGCTATATGAAGTTGTAAGTGGTAAGTGCCCACGAAGAAAGAAACGTTTTTGGAATTTATCATTCGTATACAGGCCAGTCGTTACATTATTAACAGTAAATAACAAGATTATCGTGATTCTTAAGTAACTCATCATAGGCTAAGATATTTTCTTGCTGTGGAAATGCCAGTGCTGTTAAGTGAATAGTGACATTCATGAATTGCATGTCCATGATGTAAACTGATCAATTACATGCATAAAATAGTGAAAATATTGGCGTCGCAATTGCTACCATACGAGAAAGTTACTCCAGTACTTAATACTATAAAGAACATTTAAGTCAGGACTAAGATATTACTTAGTTAGAGTGATAGACAGGAATTTCGCCAGGATTATTAGTTTGGGGGGATATAAAGTCAAAATTCGGAGAGTGTAAGTGGAGCTTTACACGATTTCACTTGGAATCACTTGTGATAAATCCTTTGAGGGACACAATTGAATTTCAATCTTATAAACACTCTTATTGTTATATTTTGAAATCAATTACGATCGTAATATTATTATTATTTTCATGGCCATATAGGTATGCGGTATATTGACTCGATATATCAGATATATAAGAGTTTAAGAAGTATCAAAAGTTATATATTTAAAGAAACGAGAATATACAAGTAGTTCAATCTTGTTGTCCAAGGAATGTTTGGTATGGTACAGTCGGATCAGAAAAAAAAATAACCGGCTGATTTAAAATGTTTAATAACTCATTGTAGTGTTGTATTCGTTAATCGTAATTAGCGTAGAATCCCACGAAAAATCATTATTTTGAGTATTGTCGCTATTATTCGTAGTAAATTGAATGTACGATAATAATAAAAACATGTCCTACTATTTTGGATCTGAGTGTACATAGTCTATATTTCTAAATATTTATTTCAAGTGTGTATTTTATATGTATTCGCTTGCACCTGGCCGCGTTATAATACGATTGATATTCAGTGTATTATTTACATATGAAGATCACCCCATAGGGCGATGCTGCGTAAGTTTTCTCAGTTGGAAAAAGTACGGTATCTATTCAGGGATTCGGAGTGAATATTTTTATTCTTACGGGATACAGATTATTTACTGACTAGTTTATCGAATGCCGCATAACAAACAGAACCAGGGGAATTTGTAAAGTTTGTTTGCTGCTATGTTTTGCTAAGATCGTGAGTTGGTTCCTTATAGGACCCTATTTATGGTACATACTGTGCTGTTTAGTTACTGCCCAAGCGCCGAAAACACCTACTTGACTTTGGGGGATTACGACCTTTGTCTCCCTCATCCCATTTGTAAAACAAACTGAATTGTATCCTACAGCAATGGTGAAGCGTGGCGGCAGTTCCCTGTGAACCTAAGATCTAATACGATAACAGATAGTAGTCCTTACAGGACTCGAACCCAATACCATAATAAGTGATGCCCCGGGAATTAATACCGGAACCCATAACGTAATAAGTGGTGCTCCTACAACCGGGAAGAATAACGTAATATTATGAGCATAATAAAGAAGGTAGTCTACAAGAAAAAGCCAAGAGAACTCGAATTGAACAGTCCAGAAAGCATGGCGTGGATCGACTTTGGTGTCTTCGACTTTGGCAGAGCAATTCAAGCATTTGGATTTGACCGGTTCGGTAAAAACTGCAACAAAATGATCGTCGGTTTTAACTGTGTGAACAGTATAGTTCAGCCCCACCATCTTGGTATGACTTTTCCATTGATTTTACATGGGTATTGTTTTACTAGTGTTATGTCTCTCAGAGCATAATTTTTAACTTCTGTTTTGGCATAGTGTTTCGTTATGTTTTCTTTGACTCATGCTGTTTTATGGAAACGCAATATTTTACACACGAACAGTATAGTTCCCCGTTGACATATTGTGGTTCATATGGTAAATTATTAATAATGCATTATACTCATATATTTGAAGAAATGTCACAAACCAAAACTCTACAAGGGTCAAAATAATCATCAAGACAAATTTCGTGAAAGCAGAACTTTAATATTCTACTTCTGAGAGACATAAGACGAGTAAAACAATTCCCATGTAAATCAATGGAAAGGTCATACCAAGGTGGCGGGGGTGATCTACACCGTTAAATAATATGATTCCATCAGCAGGTTCTTCACAAGCGACTCTGGTAATGGAAAAGAAAGAAAAGATTAAAGATGTTGCGACATAAACTGCGAAGAAAGCAAAGACTTGAACCACGTATGCAGCGTGTCAATCCTCGTGATCTAGTCAATGAACTATAAATATTTATATATTTTTAACCATAATCATTGCCGCTAATTACCGGGATAAATAGTTACTTTATTCTAGTATGATTCTATTTTCTATTTGGCACTGTTTCTATACGTTGCATTTTGCATTCAAGAAAGACTTCTGAATGTTGTACAAGTGCATGATGTAGACATGTTCTTCAGGTCGACTGCTTTCTACTTTCATTAATTTCTTGAATATCATGTAGTATATTGGAATGTTTTATGAATGCTATAGGATATTTCCTGTATGTTTGTCTATGGTACGTACGTACGCTTTGATTCTTGTCAACTACACTGATTGATTCAAACCTTTTTGCCTTGATTTGTTAAGCTTCCATGAAGATGTTTCCCTTGTCAAAGCAAGCTTTATTCACTTTTGAGCCAAAGTCAAAATTGCTATCTGGACTAAGAATTAAAAACAAAAAAGTCATGATAACTATTGTTAAGAAATCTAGCACAGAGTAATTTTGACCTGACTCAAAAATGAACTGAATTTCCTTTGACAAGAGCGACAACTTATGCAAGCTTAGCAAATCAAGCCAAAAAAAAGTTTAAACAAGGTTGAATCCAGCAGTCTAGTTTACAAAAATCAAGGTTGAAAATATCCTTCATAGGACAAGAAAGAAAAACAAAATAAATGTACTTCTTAAAAAGAAAAAGAAAAACATGAATCTGGGTGTGACTCGATACGATGACCACTGATCCAATGCTGTAGTCATGAGACCACGAAACCACTCGACCTAATTAATTTTCCAAGCGTTGTTTATGCTTAGTTCACCAGATTCGTAAGAGATGGTTGAAGTAAAATGGTGGGAGTTGCACGGTATTAGTTTATGACGAAACAACCCTGGCACATGATGAGACTTGAGCGCACTGAGATAAGTGCGGAAGTTCAACGAAACAAAATTTAATTAGGTTTCAAGTTTTAAGAAGCTACGGTACCTTGCAATTTTGGTTGTTCCTACACGCTTGCATTAGGCAAGTTATATCAACCAGTTGTTACAACAATTTGATTTATGTTAGTTTATTAAGTTTAACAATCTCAAAACAAGTGACTGATTACCTTGTTACAAGTTGGTATGCTACGTTGAGACGATGATGAGTCACACGTTTGTCCAAGGTTTGTTAAACAATGTCAGCTATTGTGTTCACTTGTTTACTTTTTAGTACATTTCGTTGAAGGTTGTTTACTTTTTAGAAAAGCTATTTATTTATTAATTATATTTCGTATACGTATTTAATAATTAGAAGTTTGGGGAGGGGGAGGTTACCAAATATATAAATGAATCCCATCTTTTCAATGTGAAGTTACTGCTTTAAATTCCAGTATCCAGCAAATTCTTTAACGGGCACTTTGAACACAATGAAACAGAGCTTTAAATCGTAATTGGTGGTAGAGAAGCGAATTCTGGTATCATGTGTCAGTATTCTCAAGAGATTCACGAGGAACGCTTGACAGAAGCGCAACTGGGACTTTGAATTTCAAAATAGTTCTCTGAATTCACAGAACTAGCCAATGCGGGTAGAGAAACGGATCAGACTCAGTAAATACCTCGATTTGTTTTGGATGAATTCAACCACACCACATTAAAATTTCATTTCATTAAACAAGAGGAAAATGTACTGCCCTGTAATATCGGTCACTGCAAAAAGGGCATATGTATATACAGAATTAACGTAACATGAGCCCTTTCGATTCAATTGCACTTCATGATTTACTAACTAAAGTAATGTCCAGTTGCAAAAAACACTTTTGATCAGTAGACAAAATTAACTCAAGAGAATGTAAATTTACTTTTGTACCAACTTATATCCCAGATTAATCCAGGATTAAACCAGAGATTCCGTAAATCTACGAAAATGTAGGATTAAACATAGAACAATAGAACTTTGCTCGGAAGTTTGAAGACAGAAAACAAGAAAGAGAAAATATTTACACATTAATTTCTTGATGAAATTATTAATATATTCAGTGGCAAAACACACTTCAATGAGTTTAACTGTAAAGAAAACACGCATTTATCATAACAGATGTAACTCTAATGAGTAGCAGGTACTGTTCCAATTTGAAACGTTATCAGTTTTCATATGGGCACTTCCTGCTGTTGTCATGTGGCGTAGTTGGTTGGTGCGTGTTCTTTGTAACGCTTTATAATTTTACTGGCGACTGTTTGGAACTCACAGCAGAAAGTTCTTTTTTTTATTTTCACAAAACGCTATAGTAATTTCAATGTAGTAATTTTAATTTACTCTTTATTGGTTTTTTGATAACGAGCCAGTGTTACCAACTGATATTTAGAAATTCAATTGTTCGGATTCTTTGCATTCCATTAGACCTACGTAAAAACTACTAAAACAATATTCGACACAATAAAAAATATTGTAGGTGTCTCGTGCACCTTAGTAGTCCATATTTCTAACCTATTTTTGAAAAGTAATTTGAAATATTGAAAATATAAATGTAAAAATATTAGAAATATAAAAATTTGATTGGAAATATTGAAAATTTAAATCAAACAATTATTAGAAATTAAATCTAAATTCGTTGCTTTTATTTCTTCCAGTACTTGTAATTTATGGAGATGAACAGGAATACAGGCTGACGCGCTATCTAATGGCCAACTACGATTCGTCCGTGAGACCAGCAGAAAACTCTTCTGAACCTCTTAAAGTGGTCTTCGGATTGTCACTACATCAAATAATAGACGTGGTAAGTACAGTGTACGATGATAATCATAAATTAAGGCTCGTCTTAGTGAAAGCAAAGGAAAACGTTATGCAAGATATGTTTATTTTTTATGATTCATTGCAATTCATCTGTAGGTATTTGTCCAGCTATAACACAAGCTTCACATTTCCTCATCATAAAAGTCGTTCACCAGTTTCCTTAATCAGTCCGGAGTTGAACTGTGACAATCTTGTAACGGAGAAATGTAGGCAAACTATCGAGCGGCAGTAGCTCAGTTGTTAGAACATTGGCTTAGCAATCGGAAGGTCCTCTGAACGACCACAGTGACTGATGTGTTTCCAGGAACTTTCCTCACTCACAGCAGTCAAATGCCGGATTGGTACCTCCAAACCAGGTCCTGGCCGACCACCTTCCAATATCCTATTCCCTTTCCCGGCCTGAGTTAGAGTTATCTAAAGGCCATAAGCAGATCACAATTTAAACGTAGGAAAGTTCTATGAAGGTTATCAATAACGAATTTTTTTCGCGAATATCAGAATCAACAAGGATTTGGGATTTAATAGGCGACTTAAAATACGCCTACGATCTGCGCCTGGAGCTAAGGAACACGTATGTAAATTTTGGTGGAACTCAATGAACGCATGTAGAATCGTATAAGTAACAAACACATTAACTTTCAGATATTTATATATAATTCACAGCCATATTCAATCCACTACTGGATGAGGCCTCTCCCGGAGGGAGGTGTTTGTCTACTGCTCCCACGCTGTCTTTTATTCACGGCAGCTCCCCAATTGCTTCACCATGCTGGGTGGGGACCATTCCAAACCCTCTCGCTTTAGAAAAAATGCCTTGGCAGAGCCGGTAAAAGAACCCGGGACCTCGCGATCAGCAGTCCGGGACGGTAAGCACTAGACCAGTGGGGAGGTCTAGATAGATAGATAGATAGATAGATAGATAGATAGATAGATAGATAGATAGATAGATAGATAGATAGATAGATAGATAGAGAGATAGATAGAGAGAGAGAGAGAGAGAGGGCGGGGGTTTATTTGATAGACAGATATTACGAGATAGAAGCATTGTAAACATTTTTTTCTATCTTTGATACAAGCATGTTATTTAAAGAGAAAAGTAACTGTTCTTACGAAGGCCTACGAAAAGAACCCACAAGACAGAAATAATAAATTTCCTGAGATACAGAAAGTAAAGAAAACATCGTCTAGCTATTCTTTTTTTTTATGTAGGAGATTATAGCGATAGTGCACGGATATTCAATCTCCCCAAAGCTATTTTCTGGAGGCTCGGAAGTAAGTGTTCAAATATTTGAACTGCATTGAATTTACAATAAATGTTGATGTAAATTCATTGATCACATTTGATTCACTGATGATATAAACCTCTTTGCTTCCAGTGCAGAAGAACTACGAACTCGCATACAACATTGAGTGACGAGAGTTTGAAAAACTTGAATGATCTAAATAAAACAAAAGTAATGTACAGTCAACACGTTGAAAGGAAAGGAATAAAGATTCGCGGAGCGACAATTAGCATAATTGATGAGCATGTTCAACTAGGACAGTTGATAACATCGAAATCCAAGGTGACTGATGAACTAAATGAAGGATAAAAATGGCATGGAGATCATTTGGAAGATGGGACTGTATTTTAAAGGGCAAATTGGCAGTGTATGTCAAGCATAAAGTATGTAATCAGTGTACCTTAACTGTGATGGTGTATGCATAGGATGCGTGAACACTGAATGTTCAAGGAACTCAAAGATTAAGTGTTATATATAGAGCAATAGAGAGATGCATGCTAGGAATAACTAGGAATGCAAATAAATAGATTCTATGTCAAAACATAGAACATTTGATCAAGACTGAGAAGATGAAGTGGAGGCGGACCGGTCACGTAGAGAGAACAGTTAGAAGATGGATGACATGTGTTCTTCATTGGATTCCGAGAGAAAAGAAACGGCCTGGAAGAAGACCAAATTCCAAATGGACAGAAGAAATTTAACTTTTTCAGGAACTGCATGAGTAAGTACAGCAGCCAACCCAGATTTTGGGGAAAAAGAAGAAGGCTTTCATCCAGGAGTATATCCATAACGGCTGCTGGTGTAATAATGATCAAGGTTGTGATTACGCGTAAAAGAAGATTTTCTACGTGACAGGTAAATTAAGCGTAAAGAACGCGTTAACTACGTAGACAATATAAAGTACGTAAGAAACTAGAAAAATTAAAGGAATGGTGTTTTTTGTAGTGATTGTTGTTATATGTAGAACATAAAACAAAAAAAGTAAAAAGGAACACTTCATTCGGCATTTTCATTCATGACCTTTCTTCATTTATTCGAACATGGAACATTATGAACTGCAGACTGGCGAACAGTGTACGAATTATTTTTTTCTTGCCAGGGGGGGGAATGGACAACTGTCAGAGAATAGACTGTCAG
>JAGDQP010019294.1:5128-19717 GCA_022664845.1 Lepisma saccharinum
GAATCTTTAAAATGTCTAAAGTGAGTTAAAATACTGAATATTGTCGCAATAATTATTTATTGTGACCATTTTGTGTAATCTATAGATAAACTATTGAAAGGTTCTTATGTAACATATGTTGAAAATACGGATTTCCGAATAAAAGTGGTAGTTAATTATATGACATGATCCAAGGGTAATTCTCTATTTTTCTACATATCTCACTCACCAAAGTGAGTTGAAAGTTTTGTAGCAACACTAATAATATGTAGTAATTTCGTGGTAATAAATAAAATTATTAGTAATGTATACGGACATTGGATTTAGTAATGCATAATGTTAACACCAAAATCGTCCGTTCTCTTCTTAGTACTTCTTATATTTGAATGACATACAAAGTTGCAAGTTTAAGTCGTATAATTTGAATAATCTAATATGTTATCTAAACCTATTTCGCAAATACAATTTGACACTCTGTATATTAATCTTAATAAGCTTTCAAGTTATTGACATAATTGTAAAGAAAGCACTGAAGTCCGTGTCGAAATTAACAAAAGATGAAAAGTCAAGTTAGCGGCTTGATCTTCAATGGTCCTTGCGCCCAATCCTATCTGTACATAATTTGTTTTTCAGATATGAACAACTTTCAGAAGTATAACCATATCTTATTGTATGGCAGGGTAGATACTGACACATATATTTAGGAACATTAGGTTGATAGACGTGTACAATATCCATTTGTGATACATTGTATTACAAAGTCAGGGAAACCAACAAAGCGCAACTTAATTACTCAATATATATGGTATCCGTGTGCTTTGTTAGTAGACTACTTTACCCATATGTTTTGATGTTAGACAAGTACGATTTTAGATTGATATTAAGCTCTAATATCGTCCTTTGGGATAACAATGGTTTGCTCGGCTTGGATCTTGAAAAGGTCCACTCGAGCCGAACTGAGTAGAGCCGCGGTTCATAGCGATCCGATTTGAAATTAGCCGAGGCTGGTTCGGAGAGGACGAAACGAACAGCGTCTCACTACGGGCTGCACTGCGACTCATTCATATTGAACCAAACTGACCTTATATTGGCATTTGGTGAAAGCGCACTTAATTACCAATACGGACTTCAATTTTACTCAGAATACTGATTGCAACGTAGCAGCTAATTTTATAAGTAGCGCAATAGGCTTTGACAACGATGCAAAGCGCTTTGAAGCCCTGCCTTTTTTGTAGGCCAAAACCCTTCACCGGCTACCAAAACCACATGTTTAGTCTTTAGAAACTAAGGAATTGTGTAAATAGATTCAACGATATCATACATTTTCTTTCATGGTGTCTGATCTCAAGTCAGAATTGTGGAAAGTATTCAGCAATTAAAAATAAAATATTTTATATTCTAGACGTTTTCCCTCCTAACTAATGATGACATACTGAGAACCGATAATACATACCCTAATGGCACTTAGAGGAGACAGATTACTGAGTAAAACGGCCTGGCTATTATGTTATGCGTCCATTATGCCATTATGAAAACGTCCTTCCTATTCCGGCTTCTAACTACAAAAGTGGTCGCCGAGCAGCTAGTGCTTTTTGCAGCGTCTAGCCGTGTTCAAACATTTACGACATCTACACAGGTGACTAAGATCATTTTTTAATCGGTTTTGGGGCTTTTAGTTAAATTATTTATTTCCTCCAAATTTTAATCACATTGGACCGTATTTCGTTTCTACTATATGCTATGTAGTTATATAGAAATAGTTTCATTAAGGTTTACGAAAGGTTTCGACCGGGATATGTTATTTGTAACCATCCTGGCATTTAGGTGCTGTAGCTGAGGATAACCGGGAAATGTTGTTGCTTTATGAGTGAGGTCGACCAGGACTGTTGGAGTTTTTGCGAGCTTATTCAACGTCTTCAGGTTGAAAGTTGAAACTCAACGGAATGTTTCAATTTACACTGAAACACGTAGGTTCAACTGTATCAATGCAGTAGCCATGCAAGAAAATTTGATTTTTATATAACCAATACCTACTGCATAAACACATAAAGTCTATAATTGGTAAAACAATTTAAAAAATACTGTTATTATAGTGGTGCAAATATTTCTCGTAAAGACGGTCAGAATATATACAATACATAAAACAGGTAGGTAGTTAAAGCTTTAAACTCGAAACGTGGCAGACATTTGAGTTTATCAAAGTTTATTTAATAAATTTTCATTAACTTTAATGAAAATGATTGTAGAATTTCAAAATAACTGCGAGAAACCTAATTTCTAGTTGTTTTTTTTTTTTTTTGTTATTTTCTGCTTTGAAATTATATTGCCGCAGTTTGTGTACGCCGAACAATAAGCTATCAAAATTTCATATTTTATATTTTGTATTGAAACTCTAATATATTAAAGAGCGTAAAAAGCTTATATGAAACTAGCCGAACCGAAACGAACCCCGGTTGAAATTGAACAGAATCGAAACGAGCCGGGTTTATTATCGAACAGAGCCGTAGCGAATCTTGTCGCGGCTCACTTTGTGCCGTACAGAAACGCGCCGTGGCTCACACAAAACCTTGGTTAACGAACTGCTGTTCATACCGAGCCGAGCTCAACCGAGCTCAGGCACGATGTCAGCCAAGACGAAAGGAGCAGCAGATCACACAAACAAGGGCGTTAATAACTAATCTTGAACCAAGATAATCTCTCCTCTCTTCGGCTCGAGATGTCTATTCATGGCACAAGCCGAACTGATTGATATCCCTTCGCATTAACATTGAAAGACAAATTGTACTTGTTGCTTGAAGCAATACTTCATTTAATGCACTGCAGATATATGAGTTTCGAATCTCAGGTCAATGATACAGATAAGTTTATTGATTCGAGAATTTACAATATATAATTTACATTTTGTATGGTGATTTTAAATGAATGATACAGACAGTAAGTAGATTTATTTTTTACTTGAGTAAATCTAACCAATTTCTATTTATCTCAAAGTAAACGCTAAGATTTGAAGTTTTGTATGTAAGTTTGTATGGGCGCTGTCTGTGAGACGACGAATACCAAGGAGGTAATTCTGCTCTGCCTGTACGAATCCTAACACTGCCTAGTAACTGCGTTGTTAAATGCTGCAGCATGGGGAAAGTTACACCTTATTCTGAATGCATCTCCCTCCCAAAAAATGAAAAGTGTTAAATATGGGTTTCGTAGCGGTCAGCACAGTTTTGGGAGATAGTGCTTTCGTCACGACGAATCTGTGTTCCGCCACAATATCAGCGAGCATTCACATGGAAATGTTATATAGAACCCAAGTCAGGAACATCATCCTAAAGCTGAAGCATAAGCCATTCAGTTAACATAAAAAAGTCGGACTGACAAGTCACGGTAGGCTCTGCAAGCCGAAAGAGAGCCTACACTTTGCATTTGTTCACTGCACGAAACACGTTCACGTTTCGTTAGTTCCGCAAGTGGTTGACGATTGACATTCCCAGTCAGGTGAAGGACTGATTCGTTGGTGAATGTTAGCTCGCAACGAAGCAACAATCTTCTAGTTTTTCTTTTACTTGAATGCACACTTCGAGGTGCGTTTGTTCCTACAGCTTCATTCCTGTAAACTTCGAGGTCGTCCGGCGCGGTGACGTAAACGGTCAGTGGTTTCAAACAGCTTAGCCCGAAACAAATGCCATTTCTTGACTGAATGTTACAGGATATTCTCACTGTCCTGTCATAATAGCCCAGTTTGTGACAATTATAATACACAAAATGCTTTGTCCTGCGTAGATATTGTTATGTTCCTCGTCCTTCCTCACGAACGACACTGTGATATTTTCCTAATGTCGTTTACACATACAACTACTAGTAACATTTCGATATTTTTATTGACGAGCTGTAATCGTGAAATTTGTCTGGCTCGATGAGTTATGAGAAGTCTTATTACAGCACAGTTCAGTTTTCACTTCTGTGGTACTTCCGATCAACCCGACCGTACACACCTATGATTTTGCTATGATATCGTTGCCCGAACGGGGCTGGCACCATCGTAGGAATCCGCACAAGGTCAATAATCACTACGATGGGTAACACCCGCCGAACACAACCACTATCTTAAAGCAAAAGACCAAGTGAAAATTCAAACCGTGCAGGAAACACCTAAATTGAATTCGCTGCAGCAGGAATCTTACACTGAAAAATATCAGGGATAAAAATCAAACAGTAAACATATGCAGGATCAATGTATTGTATATGTCAATACACGTCTGTACCGAATGCATCGGAGCTCGATTTTATACAGAAAATATGTTAAACGATTAGAAGTAGCGAACTTACATTGTTTACTGTTTGTAATTATATAAAAAACATTCGCAATTAAAACACTCCAAACATCCATTATGATAGTTCTCATTAAACATTACAAAATCTTTAAGAAAATTCAAAACCGTTAGTTAAACTTTATCTCAAACATTATAAGACTGACGACGCCATCTATGATTCTTTTAAGAATTACAATATTTCGTAATTTTTGGCTATATGACGTACACTGCCACAGAGCCTGTGTGTGTGTTTATATCGCTCTCGTTACAGGTGTTCTGTGAACCACATTTTCAAATCTCGATGTGTAAGTATTTAAGATACTTTCATGAGTATAGGTAAAATGAAGGTTTGACTAGTCGTACCGAATATATAAGGTGTTCACATACATCGCAATAAATACATGTGTGTGTGGAAATATTACTTTGAATGAATAAAAAGTTAAATGGAAAGGCATTGTCATTATGTTCTAACTAACGTGATAAGTTACAGAGCTAGATTGATATGTGTAAAATCTTTTGATGAATCCAATACTGGGATTTGCAAATGCGGCCTCTGTATACAACTGTCAAGGGTGCAATAATCAATTAATATATACCATTAGAAAATCGAATGGTTGATTTTAAATAAAAAGATTAATGCAAGGAACATAAATGTTGTAAATTTAAGTAAATATTAATTTTTTCTATGCTAGCGAGTTTGCACGTCAACCACCTTTAACTTGACATCAAAGTTTCAATAGTTTATTTAACATTCCGTCGTCCGCTATGAAGTACATTTTAGAGCAACACCTCCGTGCCTAACACGCCACGATCTTGTACCCCTGGTATATTCTTCCACTGGAATGTATACTATTAAAGTGTGATGTTTTACCATGTAACTGTTATTTTTCTGCCTTTTTCTGCATTCTATTCTCCCCCTGTGCAGTTTGGGCCCATTGGCACCCAGGCTTGAAAGTAAATTTGAAAACCTACTTTCTGTTTGAAGTCAATTTTGTGCATTATGAAACATGAAGGAGCATCAATGAATGATAAGATGTATCTATGAACGTCTAATCTTTTTACAGATCTTATACTAATTACCACAACAGTACTGTCCTCTGTGATCTTCAAAATGAGGTAGCAATTTCATAATTCACGCAATTCCGATGGTGTGTCCTTTTATCCTTTGAATTGATGGCCTTATTGATTGCGGTCACTTATCTTCCTGTAGCTTTAGAAAGTTGAATTACATTTAGAACAAAAAAAATAATAAAAATAACCATTACAACAATTATAGCAATATGAACAATAACCATTGGAAAACTGGAAACTTGTCTTTTTCACTGCGTCTTATTCTTCATGTATCATTGGACACTTCTGATTGTAATGTAAGAATACAAATACAAAATTTAGAAGCACTAAGTAAACGTAGAATAAAATGCAAATTAAAAAGAATACATAGTGCCTAAAGTCATAAATATTTGGGCCATGAGATTATTTGTTGCTGCTTCTAACGTTGATTACTGCAAACAATACACCCTGTGAAATTGGGTTTAATTTTACGTATAACACTGGCTGTAATCTAATTATATAAATATAAATAGTTTTTAGCATTAAACAAACTTAGAGAGAAAATTAAATTATTCGAAATAAATTATAATTGCAGGACGTACTTCGTGCCGTACTCCGTGCGCTAGGCGCTCCTTTGCGTAATAAAAAGCAAATGCTCACAGGAAGGTTGAAGACTAATTTTGATAGAAAAGAAGATTTAATATCAACGTCAAATTTTGTCAAACAGTTTACTATATTTTGAAAATAAAATTAAATGATTTGAAGGCTGAAAATGAAAAACGATGTAAGTGCCAAAGAGAAAATTTGGATTCTCCTGGTCACAGTACCCACATATTTATCACTACATCATTCATCACTATTTTGTACTGTTTTCAATTGTCTAGGTACTGCCTTGTCCAGGTTTAATATTTGGCGCTTCCATCATTTTAACACTGAAAAAGGCAATTATCGGAATTTTGACCCTTATTTTCTCTTTTGCAGTCTTCAATTACTTCAATGTGTAGAACGAACTAAAAACTAGATAGGGCGTTCTAGGACTTTTAGTAATTACTAAAACCACAATTATTTTGTTATTTCCCTAGAAATAAAAAAAATGGTTACCGTTACCCAATGCAGAACACCCAAATATCTGGTTTTCAACATTACACTGAGAACCTCCATTTCAAATAAAATACATGGAATTAATTCAGGCATGTAAATATACAGATTAAAAGCTTACTATAGTAAAATATTCAAATATTTCAAGTGACGATATAAATAATATAAATTATAAACAAAAATGTTCCGCCTATTAAAGTGTCAGTTGGAATTCAAAGTTCAAGTATTTGAATATATTAAACCTTATAGCTTTAAAGGAATTTTCAAAACTTAATTTCGACACACAAATTTTAAAATTATAGTAGGGATTCTCAATGTCATGATGAAATAATCATTTGGTTTGATCTGCATTGGTTAATGTTAACCAAACTATTTTATCTGTGCATATCAAAATTCGTACAATATGTCCTGCTTCTATCAGATCAAACTAATTATATACCTACACAAAGTTCTCGTATAACAAATTGTTATTGAGGTGAATACAGTACATATTTGTAGCAGCAATTTTTCTCATTTGTCATGTGTGCGTCATTGAGAGTATTATCTGTATTATCTGTCTTCCAAATGTATAGAAAATTTAAGATTGAGAATAGTGTCATTGAGTTTGTGTATAAATAGGCCAACATATAAAGCTTATATTTACAAAATTTTAAAAATCATGGTAACATGGCGGCCCGGCGCTTTTGATATGAGAGATTACTTCAGACGTCAATTTCCAAACGATTCCTTGTCCAAGCGCCATAAATGTTGGGCAATTGACAGAAACACTTTTTATACACTTCTTATTTATTAAAACTAGTAGAAGTGTACAGCTATTAATATCTTTAAAAGTTGTAAAACTATTAGTTCACCAATATTTTACCTTCTTGCAGAAGGATATTGAAAAGGTTAAAAATATATGCAGTTTTTACTGTTAGTTATTATTCTGTCTTTTAACTTCTTACAATAATAAATGATTTTGAAGACGGTTTGAAATTTCAAAATCTTACTAATGTATTAGAAAATGATAAATGGAATCAACAATGCTAATATTTAATTATTTTTTTAGACGAGGATCCGTTTGGAAATGGGTGCCTCACTTGATTATGCAAATTCGATAATATTTTTAAAATATTTTTTGATGTTTTAACCTGGATTATGTATGTTTGTTTTAAATATCAACCCTATTAAGTATTATTACAAATATTTTGTTCCCTTAAAGTGGAAAAAGTATCAACATTTGCTATAGATTAATGTTACTTTTAAGGTCACACAAATTATGTATCAGACGAAATAATAATTCGAAAATAAGACATCCCTATTATTTTGTGACTATGTGTATCTAAGTGTTCGTACGATCTTATTTAAACCACCTTCGGTGGGTAAACGTGTAAAGTATGAAAGAAAGTCAATTACGCGACCAGTTGGGTGAAATGCTTATGATTGCGCAATTAAAGTAATATATCGATATAAGCGATTTTATTTCTTGGTAAATCAACTGAACAGAAATAAATATTGACGAGGATTTTACTTCAAATTTATCCGTGTTTACGTATACAATTTAATTTATTAAATTCTTATTTAAGTCCTAAGCTTTAACTTATAAGGACGGAACTTAAACATTTTGACAATATGTTTCTCAATATTCTCAGGTCTCATATTCATATACCAGCACAGTCAATAAATTCGTGTACTGGCACGTAGAAAATATTCAAACATTATAACCCAGATGTCATCATGGCTACTTTGTTCGGCGTAAATCTTTGGTAAACTTTTTTTTATATATGAGCCAGTCTAGTAACTTTGGACCTCGGCCCGTCACGATTCGCCATTTGCTATTAAAATCCATACCCATGCCCCTGCTGGGACTCGAACCCGGGACATTGGAGTCGATGGCCTACCTCCGTAGACCACTCGGCTACCAGCCAGCATTGTGCTCGTCGAAAAGGCCACACACAGAGAGACACAGACACTTACAGAGATCCACACCGACTTTCAAAATAGTCACTGTTGGCAACGATGCACGTGTGCGAACGTTCGTAGAGCCGTTGAAAACATGTTTAAAAAATGTTGGAGTTAGCAGACATCTCTCGTATGGCATCCTTTGTGGCAGTGATAATCTCGGGAGAAGCGGGGAAAGTGATCGAAATAGCACGGTGCGAGATCAGGTGAGTAAGTAGGATGTGCTGCTGTGATCTACTGCCTTGCCAGCCCCTCCTGGACAAGGACAGAGCTATTTGCATGAGCATTGTCGTGTAGTAATATCCAGTTCTTCCTGCTCCAAAGTTCAAGACGCTTACGACGTACTGACTCGCGTAGGTGGCTAAGGATCTCCTTGTAGCGATTCTAGTTGACAGTTGCTCCTTGTGTGATGAATTCCATGTGGACAGTTCCCTGCAAGTCGAAAAAGACAGCTCAAGCATCACTTTCCCTTGTGATCTGTTTTATCTCAGGTTTTTGCGTTTTGGAGATGTTAGCGATTTCCAGGTGGTTGCTTGTTTCGTTAGCACAGGATCGTACAGGAAACATCATGTTTCATCTCCTGTTATTATCCGGTTCAGGAACGTTCCATCAGCGTCAGGGTTACTGACCAGGTCACCGCAAATGACCATTCGCTTCACGTTGGTCTTGTGTCAGAATGCGTGGCACACTGTGCAGGGTGACATGCGACATGTTCAAGCCATCCGTCAGTATTTTTTGACACTTACCATGGTTGATTCGTACTGCTGCTTCGATGTCGTCTACTGACTGGGAACGATTAGCGCGCACTACCTTTGCAACATCTTCGATCTTGCTTTCAGTTCGGACTGTTGTTTGCCGACCGGTACGTTCATCATGCTGTAAACAGTTTCTCCCCTTCGCGAAACTTTGGTGCCACTTAAACACAGGACTGCGGTCCCGGGTGTTATCACCGTGCTCTTGCCTGGTCTTCTGCAACGTTTCTGGTGCGGAATTGTATACTTTTTGGCAGAACTTGATGTTTGCCCGTTGGTCAAACTCCGACATTTTCCAAGTCCGCCGCGGTGCATTCAACTCCTTTCACCACAGAGACAGTACATATGTTTTCATTCTTTGCTCACACCTGCCTCTTGCGGGGTCGAGAGACGAACTTTCACTGATTCCTTCAGGACGTCACATCTAGCAGTAGTACACCACAAGCGCCACACTGCGTCCAGTCCACGAATTTATTGACTATAGTGGTATATTGATAATTATGTATATTAAATGTCATATATAATTAGCTTACATTTTACTCTTTTCGTGTTTAAAACAATTATACGTATAAGCCTCTTGTTATGTGTTTAATGAAATTGTTGAACTATCCTCATCACTATTTATTTCCGGTACACTAACAATCTAGGAACGTCATTTCATATTACAATATTGGTTCCACTTAACTGAAAACGAAATAAAATGTGTTTTGTATTACTTTACGAGCGCAATCATCCACATCATGCTATTCAATTGGCATCAAGAATTACTTACTTTTCGCATTTTAAACAAAATTAGGTCACATACATTAACGTTTTCGCTATTTTAAACTTTTGCCTCACCTAGAGGATACAAACAAGAAAATAAGACATATATGATCAAAGGCTGTCACAAATCAATACGCACTGTATTATTTTCAGATTTTTATCTCGTCTCACACAACACATTTGTGACCCTACACTTAATTGTTAGATTTGTTGCAAAGAGCATAGGTGGATAAGTATAGCGAAATAGCCCCAGATAAAACTTGGGACGACAATTGGGTGGTACTTAAGTACTCCCAAGATACATTAATCCCTCAAGTTTCAGACCTCAACTCTGGTTTGTTTTGGTTGCCTCTGGCGCCCATACTCCAGTTTGGGCCGGAGTGAAACTGTTAATATTCATCAAGTTATTTATCTTGTATTGTTAAAAAACAAAACAAAAAAACAAACAACCGAATCATAGTTATTGTGTGAATTTGGCCTTTCAGCTTTGCATCGTGTTTACACTGAACATTTTGTTTGTTACCATTAGTATGTAGGCTCTACCAGCTAACATTTCGAGGAACCTACGCATTTCAAGATTAAAGCAGATATAATTCGTCAATGTTATGATTATATCTTAAAAATAATAATTAATGTTAAATAGCGTGATGCAAATACCGTAAAATACTTCCTTGTACTTGGGGTCATCCCCCCAGCAACCGAGCTTGAAAGATACCTATACTTAACCAGTACCGAATTGATAAGTGGGTGTGGGAATAGGTATAACTATATATTAAAGAAACCAACTATGCCAATACATGGCATCACGATATACAAAAAATAAAAATAAATAAAAAATAAGGATGTTTAATTATGTATATTAAATCATATGTAATAGGTAACGTATTATATGCATGGTATAATCATTATTGTAACTTAAAACAATAATGTCTTCATTTTCTAAAAAAAAAAACTACTCATAAAAGAAGCAGAACTCTTGATCCTCTTGATACTAAAAGTACTTACTAGACAATTTTGCAATAAAGACCGATAATCAGCGCTGCAACATAATGATTAAGAAGACTAATAATATAATAAGAGCATAATAATAATAATACCAAAATAAAAGCAATGCTAAGGCGAGCGATTTATCGCGAAAAAAGAAATACTGTCAGCGAATAAATCACGTGACTATATTAGCTACTCAAAATCTCGTTCCCTCCGTAGTCTTGAAGCACACCTTGCTACCTGGTAGTGATAGTCCGGCAGCCTATACCTAAACCTGAAGTTAGCGTAGTATGTTTTTCTGTTTACATATTCTGAATAATGGACATGTGGATTTTTCATATTCGAGTGATGTCAACTTGGCACCCTTGGGGAACTCGGGCACCTTGGCACCCTTGCGGAACGTCATCAATTGGGTCATTTTAAAAGTCATTGAATACACTACGTCAAGTTTCAAATACTTGACCACAGCTCCTATAATTTCTATCCGATTTGTATTCTGTAACTCTCTGCTGATAGATAATAAATTCACCTTTCGCTAATTGTATCCACTAATTATGTATTCGTTTTTATTACAGTGAAAAAATACTTTAGAATGTTAAAATATTATGTTCTTTTAAATAAAATTTGCATATATGAAATTCATTTAATTCTATATTACATTCTATTCTTTATCTACATTCCAATTTAGCTAGAAGCTATTAACGTAACATAATTCCAAATCACGAGGTCAGTAGTGTAAAACAAACCACGTTATTTGAATGGGAATCGAGCCTACGATACTGGGTATTAGAGGTGGCAGCGCAAGTCAACTTGAAAATATATATTCGTTTCGAGTTAATTTTATTCCGAATTTTAGTATTGTAGTGAAATTTAAGACAGAAGAAGCTACATTGTAATCATTAAAGAACATTTCGGATGAAAAATGTATATTTTTTAATGTATGTAATTTTCCACTACGTAATGGACAAAAGATGGCGGCAAAGATCTACTTAATGTTTCTGCTTTGAACAGAACGAGATGCTAGTTAGTCGTAAAAGCCACTTTGTTTTCAGTAGTAAGAGAATACAGAGCAGGTTGTTTGAGGGAAGAAACAAAGAGCATTTCATTTAGTAGAGGAGGTGTTACAAAACTGTATACTTAAAACCAGGTAGTATCAATCATAGGTTATGCTTTCTGCTAAACTATGTAACAAGAAATATCAATTGTAGGTCATAATGATTGAAGACAATCGGATATTTTGAGTAGGCCCAACTTTTTTCTGTTTTGTGTTGGTGGCGGAAGCTAACAATGTAGAGTTGCAAACATTATTAGCAACGCTGTTTGTGTATGTGTGTGTGCTTTTTAAGAAATGTCTTGCAAGACAGTAACAAACATATGCTGTTCAGATAATAGTGAAACAAATTGGGCAAGATGTTACTGTATTCACATGTGACCAGCAGTTTTGCAGAGTGGCATTACACATACAGTGGGCATATTCTGAACAATTTCAGAACGTCATGCTGAGACTTGGAGGCATGCACCTCCTGCTAAGTTTTCTTGGTTGCATTGGTACTCTCATGGTGGACAGTGGATTAACTGAAGTAATGCAGAATGTATTTGCGGGTGTTAGTAAAATGCTGCTTGGGAAAAAATTCCCTTAGTGTGTACGCGCTCTCAGGATAATTGCTGAAGAAAGTTTAAGAGTAATATTTGAGTCGCAATGCTTACAAAGTTGCAAATAATTGCTGGATGTTCTGGAGGACTTATCCAAAAAAAGTAAAACAACAAAGCTGTGGTTGATGTTCTTATAAAATCTGTGTTCATTATACATAAAAGCAGAGAGGGAAGGTGACTGGCCTCTGCAGATAGAAGTTGTAAATAGCATGATGCCATATTTTTTACTGCATCTCATACTAACTACGCCAGGTATGGTTTATTTTACTTACATGGGCAAAATGCCAATATCTGTCCAACACCATTTCTTTTATGGTATCTATGTTATGCGTCATATACATCGTATTTGGAATGGTGTATGGAGTGATACGTGGATAGAAACGACTTTCATGAGATTTGGAAACAGCAAGCGTGGAATCGTTGGAATTACACTACGTCCAGAGACGTTGAAAACATGGGCATTGAGCATCTATTCTTGTAAGACACTTGAGAAACGTCTTACGAATGTAAGTAAAAATAGTGACTTAAAAACGCAAGTGACCCACAGAGAGGATGCAAAATCATGAATTTCAGCTGATGCAGCTGATAGGCATGGAATTCGTGAAAGGCAATTAATCCTGAAACACATTCAGAAAAGCTCGTAAACATAACTACAGGGATAGTAGCATCTTCGACAGTCAACGTTCATGAAGCTGTTGCAATTGGCAAGCAAATGATGAAAGAGTTTGAAAATAGTTGACCATCAAGCTTTTTTAATCCAATTCCGAATAAAATTGTAACAATGTCCGAAAAAAGGAACAAAGGTAATACTGGGACCTCAGAGATCTTGGACACAAACATAATATACTCAAGAGCAATTGGTCTTCAAGCTAGTTTAAGAGATATAGACGTAAATCAGGTGCTTTCCTGTGAACTTTCTCCAATTGCAACTTCAGTGATTTACAATCAGGTGAAATGAGACTATGTACAAGTAAATCAAGTATGAAAGCTGTTACAAGTTTCTCGGTTCCAAAGAATTAAACATCAGGAAGAAGGAACAACAATAATTGATGGAGGAGCATATATGTTGTATATCAAGTGGCCTGAAAAAGGCACAGTGTGTGATTTCATTGACGAATTCAAAGTGAGCATAATGAGAAGATTAAATTCTAGTGATTGTATCTCGTTTGTGACCGGTACAGAGAATACAATACAAAAGATACAGCAGGAAGATTAAGAGCAGCAGGTGCATCTCGAGTACATGTGTTGAATTTTACAACTCCTCTCCCTCCACAGAAAGTTGTACTAGGTGTGACAGATAACAAAACTCAAATCATCCATTTGATTTGCCAAGATCTCTTACAAGATTTCGAATTCCACGGTAATACTGAATGGCATAAACTGTTTCTCACCGGTCCAGACGATATCTCATTCGAAATTTCCTCGAAAGGTGTAGCAATGTGACATGACATGATCAATTCACATGAAGAGGCTGATAACATCTTAATGCAACAAGCAATTAAAGTAACTCTGGCTTGAGACTCTCAAGTGACTGTGATATCGGATGACACCGATGTTTTCCTATTGTTTGTTCATTTCTACTTCAAGGAAAACATTACAACAGAAATGTTGATGGAATCACCAGTCTCTGCACGGACGAACTGCCGTAGATATTGGTGCAACTGTACTGGAGCATGGAAAAATAATTTCCAATATTTTGGCAGTTCACGCTCTCAGTGGTTGTGACACTACAGCTTCATACTTTAGTATCGGTAAATGAAAAGTTGTGAATACCTATAAGGATGGACATTCCCTGTCATTACTGGGCGACCATACAGTAATTCTAGAGCAAGCTTCACTGTTTGTCACAAAATGCTATATTAAAGGAAGCTGTACAACTACTACAGAGGCTCGAATAAAACTGGGGCATGAAAAAATGGGGATAAACTGTTCTCAAGCACCACAGCTTTCCTCGCTTCCTCCGACGAACGAGGGTTTTGCAGAAAACGTCAAAAGTACACATTTGAAAACATGAGTGTGGAAAAGTGCATTGTTCACACATCCACCTAAACTAGACCCAA
>JAGDQP010019294.1:20117-35091 GCA_022664845.1 Lepisma saccharinum
AAATATTTTAAAAGTTCGTCAGGAAGTTTACATTGGTAAATAGGAATTAAAGATTTAAAGATTAAACAAGAAATATTTATATGATTTTTCAGTTGTCTGAAGAAAACACTTCCTTTAAATAATAATAGAAGGAAAATATTCAGATTTGTTTTCCTTAGATTGTACTATTTGTATCATATTTTGTAATTTAAGGTACACATATACATACTATGGTAACCTACATTTTTCACGCATTGAAATTGAACGTTCCTTATGCATATGTAAATAAACATGTAAGATATATATTTATAACAGTAAATGATATAAATATGCATCATTTATAATTATATACGGATATGGAAGTACAGTATGACCTTCATAATCCTACAGTTTCCGATATATTCCTCATCCTCTATTCAGCCGATTTGTACTAAATTTTGGGGGAAAGCCTCTATGACTATCAAGTCCTGCCCTTGAAAATTTGTAACAGGTCGGTGAAATACGGGCTGAAAAAGAGCCCGGAAACTGTTAAGTTTTCGAGGTCGTACTGTATATTAAAGGTGATTTTTAACTTTGTAAAGCAATTTTTAACTGCAATAGAAGTACATATGCAAATAAACAATACTTTGTAGGAAATATGAATTCATTATCTATCGGAAGGAAGTTACAGAATAAAAATCAGAAAACATTTACAGGAACTATTGTCGATTGTTTGGAACTTGTCGTTTTTAACTTGACGACTATTATGATGGCGCAAAAATGACGTCACCGCTCGAATTCCCCAAAAGTGCCGTGGTGGCATCACTCAATTTCGAGATGCTTTCATACCCATCATTCAGAAATTTCAAAGAAAAAAACTTAATACACTAACTTCGTATTAAGCTGATTTCAGGTTTTTGGCTGCCGGACTATGAGTCATATGCTAGTTCACGTCTAGTCGTTACGTATTCTTTTGACATTGTTAGAAGTTGGAGTTTGGCGGTCCCTTATTTATATTTGCTCATTCGATTTTCACTCCTACAAGTGTGTTCTTGAAGATTCTGTGTTTTTATGACTTTCTACGTGTTTTTGTGTTTTTGTGAACAATGAATCTACGTAGGCCTACCTATTAGTGAGTTAATATGTCGCGTGTTTGTATTTGTAGGGTGAATTGTGTTGACTGCTGATGTAATAATCAAATTGGGTAAGATGAATTCTAAAACCAATGACTCAAAATGCTGCATTTGCACAAAACGCACAAGGAAATCCTCTGGCACACCTAAAACTATTAAAGAAGCAGCAGACATAGCTGAATTTTCTCCAGTTTACAATTAACAAATGGTAGTATTTCTTTGGAAACATTATTTGTGGTAGCTGTCGCGCGTTGAGATATGAAAATGCAGACTAGATACAATCTTCCAGGTAGGTGAATCAAGTTCTCTATTATCTTGTTCTCAATCAAACATTGAAGATCCAACTTTTGAAGTGAATTTCACAGTTTGTAAAGACGTTGAATGTGTACAAATCGAGCTCAGAAGAACCATCTCTACTCGTAAGCATTGCTGCATTTGTGTTGCTCCTAATGTGCCTCTCATAGTGATTCTTCAAGTAGCGACTACACAATGCCTCACCACAAGACACATTTATATTCCCAATTTCAATCGATGCTGCCCGAAGTATATCACGCTTAAGGGTTTTTAAGAAGAAAATCGATTCAAGATAGAAGTGTATTCGAATTGGAACACAATCGGACAATGTGAATTGAGCTACATCATTCAGATGATGCTGTAAGTCATTATTAGATCAGATAGAAAACTTTCAGATTTCAGGGAAGAAATTCTGTGCTTTTACTGACTTAAGCTGTTAAAATATTATGGAGATCCGAGAACTTATGAAATTAATGTGTGATTTAAACAATCGAAAAGTAGTAAAAGCACTGATAGCGTTTTTATTCAAGCTGAGGACTGGTTTTAAGACTATACGATGAGCAGACACTGTCTCATTATACACAGCAAATCATTTCTTCCTTCGAAAAATATATTTTATCTTTCCATTTTGGCTACTGAGCGCTTACAAGGGTGAAATTTATTTAAAGTCATACATGACCAATTGGCAAAACGCTGTATGAAGAAGTTGCAGACGAAGCTATTATTACATGTAATGGGACTACGCGTATCATTAGAAAAGTAAAAACACTCAGTAACAAAAGAAAGTCTTACTCCATTCAGATGAAAAACTTCTCTGTAAACCTTTCGCCGTTTGTGCAACTGATAAGTGCATCATCAACATGGCGTGGCCATACTATGCGAAACAAAATGACGCAACAATAATGTGCAATATTATTGATGAAAGCATTACCTCAAGCTGGAGACATCTTTGTTGTGGATCGATTATTCAGAGACGTGAAAACGTACATTGTGGGAAAAGGTTGTGAAGTTCTTATGCCTGCATTCAAAGGCAAAAATCACAATTGTCAACTGAAGAAGTAAATGAAAATCGGTTTGTTACAAGAATACGTTGGGCAGTTGAAGCTTCACACGGTGTGCTGGAAGAAAAGTACCGCATGAAATATTTGACAATAAAATAATAGCTAGTATATGCAAGTATTATAGAATTGCTGGTTTCTACATAATACGTTTTCCAAACGTTTGACACCAGATGAAGATCACTGCGATATCACAACAATCATGAAATCTTAGAATAATTTAGAAACCGAAAAATCCAAGCAGCCATTGCTGAACAGAAGATATTGTGAACAAGAAAACTTCCTTCTACCTCTAGTTCTTCACAAGATATTGAGGATTTTCCTCAAATGGCCGAAAAGGATTTGAAACGATTGTTCTGCGGATGCTTCCAATATAAACAGGCGATATGGTATTTGGCTGAAATGTTGGATGAAAGTAGTAATATTAGTATGCAGTATGTTAAAGACAACGACAATATATTAGAACAACAGTGTAGTCAAGACGTACGCAAAGCAAGACGTACATATGCTTCTTCGAATACTGAAGGTTACACAATTGTCATTAGTTATTGTTGCGACTGTGTAAATGGTTTAAGAACAGTTGGCTGTTGCTCCCACGTTGCAGCCATTACATATTACCTTAGTAATGGAATATATTTGTCGAGGATCCCAAAACCAGCGCACATACTGAGCAACAACCCGACAATATTCGTGTGGTCATAAATGACAACAATGACGAGAATTGAAGTGTACACTACAAATTTCCTTGCATATTTGTCTTATGATCTTTTGTTAAACAAATTGAAATTCTTGTATTTCTCACATGTAATTCTGCTTTATATTTTCTTATTTTTCTTGGATGAAACGTTTCTTTTTTAAGTGTTGCATTTTTCCACTATTCAACATATTGTAAAATGCAGGAAACAAATGGGTGTCTCTGAAATCTATCATCGCATTTTCTGACAGAATAGATGACATATTACGGCCCCCTTCCAGGATCCATGCAAGACACCACAACAAAGGTATCATTACATTATATTTTTGTTGATAGTTATTCTCTTTCGAGCTGCCGTGATTTCAACTTGATTGCACAATGTAAGTATATACAACGTTGATTTTTATATGAAGAGAAACGTGGAAGCTACAAGCAACTTCGAATGAAGTATTCACGGTTAAAAATTTGAACCTCATACTCATGCTCAAGGTCTTTGATTCATATGAAATAGACATTAATATCTACAGTTTCACTGTGGCTCAAACTGGGGGGGGGGGACGTCAAATGGGGCCTCAGATAATTTGGCGCCTTTCGGGTGGGGTTTTTAATTCATTCAGGTAACAACTATGAAAATTATAGGAACTGTTAACTTTTTAATTGCCCCCTTACAGACCTAACTGAGGTATAGTTGGCTTTGGCCAATTCTGACCGTGGAGCAGAGGTAAAACGTTGGAAATTTTATATGTTACTCTAGGGTTAACGAGATATCTAAAAAACTATGTGTTCATAAGTGTTTTCGAAGTTCTTCATAGGTTAAAAGGGGTTCATAATATTGATCGATTTTTTTGAGGTAGGAAACAGTAGGAGGAGCTGTTATTTTTTTAGAACAATCACTCATGTATACCTGTACATACATCCAAGTTTGAAAAAAAAATATATATATATGGAGCTATTCTTGAGGGAAAAAAATAGAAACAACTTTTCAGATTTTGCGTCATTACTCCAGAACCAATCAGAGTTGAGGTCTGAAACTTGAGGGATTAATGTATTTTGGGGGTACCTAAATACCTCCCAATTGTCATCCCAAGGTTCATTTGGGGCCATTTCACTATACGTATACACCTATAAAGAAATATAATTTTGGTAAAATTACTTATTAAGGTTCACATTCAACGCGCAATCATACACTGATATAATATTCAGTTTAGAATATCCAATTCAAGATATTTAAAGTTTTACCAATGTTGCATACTCATGCAATCCTTCATATCAATTTGCAGCGCCGCCTTATTGCCACGAAACTTCGTATTTTGCAAATGTCAACTTTATATCACAATGTATTTCTGTACTATCACAATGACACCAATCCAAGTATGATGAATGTTTTAAACGCTTCGAAATACAGGTTTAAGACAAGCTTCTTACACACTCAACGACGCACATATAACCGATGAAAAATTACTGTTACGATCAAACGGTTAGAAGAAACAAACTACAAAGCTTTATTTCTTACCTACGTCTCATTCGATAATGAAGGTGTAGCTTTTCGCAAATTAAAAAAAAAATAGGTTTGTCGATTTCAAATGGAGGGGCGGTATGTTATATTTTATATAGAATTAAAGTAAGCAAAATCAAAATGTAAATATTTTTTACATACAGTGTAACAAGTGGAAACATGAAATGGATGAAAGCTCCTCCGCTTTGCAAAAATTAGCGTTTTCTTATATTTACTCTAAAATGTTTTTTTTTTGGGAAAGCCCTTTAGTGGAAAGATTAGACACCTTAACTCTATTTTAAAGTTTAACATTTTTTTTATTAGCTTAACGTTAACTGAAAATGTATTAAAACTGGCCGAAGTGTTTTGTCGGTGAACGTTCAACTAATTTTACGTTTAAAATTAGGTCATTTTCTGGTTAAAGTGTAAGCTAAATTGACAATTTTGAGCTTAAGTACTTTTGTGGATGAAGTTCAATCCTTGGTTGGATATTCTATAATCCAATAACAGGAGTATCATTACTTGCTTGTCACTGAACGCCTCGCCATTTTGAATGTTTATATTGCTTTTATATTGACAAGGATGCGCTGGCTGAAAAAAGAATACATTTGGGTATACATTTAACACTGTAGCAAACGTTTCTCTCATTTCCTTTACGAGACATTCCTCGTAGTAAACTCAACATGTTAATGAATCCTCCTCCTCCTTATATTAGCAATAAAATCACTCGGAAAGCCATAAGAAACCGGACTACCTCATCTTTTATTTTTTTATTTTAATTTTTAAGGAATTCTCAAGGAATTTAATTCTCTTCTACTTTCAAAAATGGTCTGTTTCAATGACATACGTTGTAAAAGTCATATATATATATATATTTTTTTTTTTTCTGAAATTTTACTGAATGTAAAACGTTCAGCGGAAAACTGGCTGAATGTAGGTTAATCCAAAAAGTGGATGTAGCTCAGTCACTAACACAGTGTGTGTAATTAATGATGAAGATCATCTCCGCCATTTTAAAATAACCTTACTAACAAGGGAATTGTTTTACTAGACTTATGTGTCTCAAGAGCGTATTTTTAAATTTTGTTTTTGCCTAGTGTTTCGTCATGTTTTCTTTGACTAACCCCCCGTTTTTTTTTTTTACAGAAATGCAATATTTTACACACGAACAGTTTAATTTCTTGTTGACAAATTGTGATATATATGGTAACCTATTAATAATACATTTTGGTCATATATTTGAAGAAACGTCACAAACCAAAACTGTACAAGGGTCAAAATATCCACCAATGTATATTTCGTGAAAGCAGAACTGAAATATTCTACTTCTGAGATATTTCAAGCCAGTAAAACGATTACCATATAAATCAACAAAGTGATCAAACCAAGATTGCCGGGTTGATCTACATCGTTAAACCACCCAATCGAAATGCAATACAATTTATATGAAACATAATTTTCCATTGTAAAATGTTTCAGAAAGGAAAGCATTTTGGAGACATGTTTATACAGTTGGAAATAAAGCTATGACTATTAATTTCGTTTGCAAAAGAGAATGATGAAACTAAGAATAAATTCAGTTGGTCTTAACAAAAACAAGCGAAGTGATTTCTGATTTATTTTTACTAGAACAATAAAAACACTTGGAAATTCAGTATTTGCTGAAATTCATTACATTACTGATATACATGAGTTAACAGAATATATGATAAATGTAGTAAAGTTAATTCAAAATTGAGGAATTTGAAATAATTTTTCTTGCTTTATTATAAAATGAAAAATACCTACAGATTTTCTTGGTACAAAACTTCAAATATATTACCAGACGTGAATTTTTGATAAGAATAAATGAAGCAGATAAAGTATTGTAGGATATTGCATTTGATTACTATTCAGTTTGTTTCTGATATTTAATATTCAATTTAGAGTTGTCATTTTATGAAGTTTGTAAAAGCATTTTACAATACTATTAGTCAATATCAGGAGCAGAACCTTCACGCTTGGATTGTTACAGGATATTTTATGGCCCATTTTTGCTCATGTACAAAGGAACACTAGGAAATTCTGTTCATTGTAGTTTCAGCTGTCGTTTCCGGTTCTACGGTTTTTGAGTCAAGAACAAGATCTCATCCATTCCATTTAATCTCTTCCATTTAATGGAACGGATGGTGTACATTGTAATGCAATAACTACTGATTCCACTGCATTCGATTTCCTTCCACTCTATTCAAGGGTTCTTTCGTTTACCTTTAAGAAGTAATAAAAGTCAGCACTATATACGTATATTGTTGAGTCAACGAGCATTGGAACAATGGAAATGCAAGGAATGTATCTTAGTTACAATATTCATAAGACGTTCCTTAAAATGTTAAATAGAAGTTAAATGTTAATTTCTGACGATACATATACTAAGATAAAGTCGCGTTTTACAGAACGTGTGGGAATGCTCGTGTCTGCGAGTGTGTATTATAAGATTGCGAAGATATGGATTTACAACATCTTCGGGGATAGAGAAAAGTGAAATCTCTGAATTACACAATAGATAAGAAACATATAAATTCAGTTATAAGTTTCAAGTAAACTACGAAACGATATTTTCAGTCGCATACGAGCAACATATAAAAAATATGTTTCAAGTGATCACCTCTTGACTAGAATTACTGCCTTGAAGACTTAGCAGCTTGTAAGGATCGATAGATTACATATCGTATCTGAGCTCACAGGTTAGTCTTTGGCTGATGTCTAATTATGTTGTAATAATTAATGCTTGCACTAGTAGTTAAAATGTTATATTCATTGCTAATATTAATCACAATACGTTGTTGTATATTAGTCAATGTTTTCTAAAATGAATGTAGATTTATTTCAATTCCTAGAAATGACCAAAGCTATAGTTACCCATATATTAATACATTTTGTACAGTTGCCTTTATTTGCGTGATAAACCGCTACGGCTGCAATAATGGTTGAAATGTTCAGGTCAGACACAGGTATGCGATTAATTCTTTTTGGCTCATGTAGAAATACTTTTTCGAATTTTCGATTTTTCAGGCAATATATTTTCGTTATCCTGGTAACATGCTGTTATGTTTTTATATCTAGATTAGCGCCAATCTGATGTTTATCCACATAGCAGAGTACGTCCCTAGGACGTCCCATTTAGATCCCATTACCGTCAGAATGGTCCTGCTCCCATAGAGATGTCCTAAGGACGTCCGTGGGATGACTCTGTGGGCAATACAAACAGTTCATCCCGTATGGATGTCCCCCGGAAAGCCGTGCGGGATTACCTACTTGGAATTTCTATAAATTAAATTGATCTTACTATTATTATTATTTAATTAATTATAACTATACGAAGGATATGCCTTCGTATAGTTACACGAAGGATTAATTATAACTATACGTCCCATGGATGTAAACGGGACTTAAACAGGACGTCCTATGGACGTCCCGATATCCTGCCAGGAGATCCGTCAGATATCCCTGGGACGTCATTTTGCTATGTGGGTATCGTGATACACAGATCTTTTTCCACCATGTGCAAACTAATAATGTGGCTGGACAGGACAAATCCTTTATTCTTAACATTCTGCTTTTGCAAATTGCCTCACGCATCACAAAGTGTCACGTAAACAAGTTCAAATGTTTGGAATAAAAATATAAAGTTTAAACTTCAGTGTTATATTTTTGTATCAATATGGTGACCATTACACCGTTTTTTCATCGTACGTGGTTAGGCATTATTCTATATTTCTTCATAATCTAAGTTTTAAATATATGAAAGAATATAAGAATTTTAAACAACTATAAACTTCTCATTATACTTCAAGATAATGTAATGAAAGGGCTATATTATTTCCTAAAAACAGTCAATAAATTTTTAATTCAGAAAGAGTATTTAGTTAATCGGTTTCCTAATATTATAGATTAAACATAATTATATTTATTTCTGTCGTAATATGGCATATCGGGCGAATATGATCCAACATATGAATACGTTATTTAGTTGTATTACATATCTAGCACCAGCAATATGCTTTCAACCACTAATTTTGTGTTAACATATATAATGGAAAAAATCATTTCAGGAATTAGTTTAGTAAATGCTTAATTGTATAGCTAAATAAGTTAGGTGGGTGGAGACTGTACATATATACTACGTCGATGCATCACCTGCGGACGACCTATTAGGATGATCAGACATATTGCAACATTTTGTCATCCACTTTCATAGCCTTAGTAGTTCCTGAGCTCATAGTTACTATTTTCCGATATCAACCCATCTCAATACCCGTTCATCCGATCTGAATAACCACACTTTTTTGATCTGTTGTCATCAAGCCTTTCCAACGATACGTCAATCACCTTCGTAGACCTAGTAACGCCTGAGCTTTTTTTCAGATTTATGGACAAATGGGATATGAAGTTTACCAGCATTAGTTGCTGAGACCTAACAACAAAGATGTTCTCTGTTCGCAAGTTAATATTTCCATTGTAGTTTTAAGCAATTGCTCAAAACTAACAGTAGACGGCTCTCTAGTTTTCTAATATTCATCTCACAGGCGACGATTAAAGGACGCACCTAACGTTAGGTTTTCATGCAATGATAATAAAATAAAATATTTTATTATTTAATTATAATGGTGCTGTTCTGCTGTTTTTAAAATATTAAAACGGATGAAGAAATCAACTGATTTAAAACATTGTCGATCTTGAAACCTTGGTAATATTAAGAGGAAAATAAAATAACTAATTATTATTATTAGTAGTAGTATTGTACTACACATGTTCTTAGTGATCATCAATAAGAGTAGACAGGGTTGCCACGCTTAGTACAATTGAACCAAATTCAGTACTTTTTGTTATTCATCAACCTGTTGGTACCACGCTGGCATTTTCAGCCACTTTTTGCAAAAATATTGGTACGATTGTACCCAATTCGGTACCATTTAACAATTACTTGTCACGTTTTCAAACGTCCTGCATCTAACGTTACTCATACTATGTGTTGGACTCTATAAAAATACTGTTGAACATTTATTCTGTGGCTTTGGACCCCTTCTGACATAGAGCACTCAGAACTCTTCAAAATGCTATGTTTTGCTTCCTATAGCCACGAAAGACATCAAATTGCGTGCAAAATGGAAAAAATGTGTCTAAAGTTGAAGTTGTAATGTTGCATTAACATGACAAATTCTACTATAGGAACTTTTTTATTATTTTTACACTCATTTTAGGCTCTTTCATGGCTGTATAAAGGAAAACATAGCATTTTGAGTACCTCCGAGTGCAGAAACAATGTATCTGTGCATGTGGAGACACACCGAAACTAAAAATTAAAAAAAAAGACACACCGAAACTGACTTACCTAACCTCCAAGTGCCCTTGGTCATTATTTTTATTAAATTTCCTAATGCGTCTGTATATAAAAAGCAATTCTCCTGATAACACTTAATTTTGCACACGATATAGGAAGTTCTTGATATCAATTAATCAAAATAAGTTCATATTAAAAACGTGCAACGCCATATAACAGAAGGAACTCTTGTAAAGTATAACCGCTTTATCTAATTGGAATTGTATGGTCTTTTTTTGCTATATATTATTATTTTGTAGGTTACCTTAATTATCTTGCTACTTCGATTGAGTTTAATTATTTATGACAACTATTAAAAATGTTTGAGGTTATACATATCTTGATGTTTATTGATGCTTACACTATTTAGCCAAGTGGGGGGAGACGAGTTAGTTAAAGTCAGTTTTTTATTCTTCCATGCTAGACTGCGTAGCTGCCTTTTTGGTGTGTTCTTGTTGTGTTTGTCCAAGGGCCCTTGTTAAGAAAGTGTTCTATTTTAATTATTTGCCATAGATCTGTTTTTTATCGCAGTTATAATACTGAATTAAGTTATATAAGATGTAAGTTTCCTGCAGGTATCTGCTACAATTTAACTTAACTGCAGTGTTACAGCTGCAATACATTATTCTTCGTGGCAAATACTTTTTTGAAAAAGCACTTTCGTTACTTGGACTCTTGGAAGTGGAGAGTGGCAGTGTTCTAGAACTTTTCAACTTTTAGTTTCGTGTTATAGAGCCACGTATTATACTGGTGTAGAAAAAAATGAATTCAGCTGACTTTGCTTCAATTTGGTACTATTGTTTAGCCCACTCCAGAGCTAGGACTGAGGCAACCCTGAGAGCAGAGTTTATTTAAATCAGCCTAATAATGAGAATGCATTAAACGATTGTGACTGAATATTTTCAAGTGAAATTCCAACAAATTTCTCAGTCTAAATTTTGTAAATGTTCGCCCACTGTGAACAACATATAGAACTAATCTTACATATATTACAATACAGGATCATACAATATAATATGTACAGTTGAAACACAAACTAATTCCATTGAAATATTAAAACTGTAAACTTACGAATTCAACCTAGAACATAAATTAAGTAAAAATAGGTGTTTAAATTTTAAATACAAATAATACAATAAGAGCTTTGATACAAGGTTCACCTATACAAGAGCGGATTATCGACCAAAGTTGACTGATTGTGTTGGTGGTGACTACAATTCGGAGTGGATAGAAGTATAAGAAAACGAAAGAAAGTTATTATTATCGGTCTGAAAAAATGTTGTTGTGTTGAGTGGCCGAACACTGAAATAAATTGAGAAACATAAGTTATCTCACGTTAATTTCTTTAACAGTCGCATACCAAGGAGGAGGGGAGCCGGATCCCTATTCTTTTGCGATTAGTTTCTGTACCTTTCAGATACATGATTTGAAGGTTTCTGACATTTAACACATGTCATTTTCACAC
The DNA here is from genome assembly GCA_022664845.1 of Lepisma saccharinum. Classification (NCBI taxonomy): domain Eukaryota; kingdom Metazoa; phylum Arthropoda; class Insecta; order Zygentoma; family Lepismatidae; genus Lepisma; species Lepisma saccharinum. The sequence goes on from JAGDQP010019294.1 coordinate 31,574, forward strand.
ATACCACAATAAAAATTTCTTCCCCATATAAAAAAAGTAAGGGAACACTATTTTTCTTGCCTACACGTGCATTCGTTAGCAAGACTTTTCGTTTTGCCGTAAAAATGAGGTTCTATCGAAGCTTTCTATTCAGGGGTTCCAGTAAATGACAGATGGATTGGTTCTGGATATTTCCCTTGTATTTCAAGTAATACAATTTGTGAAGATAGTGCCATATCTTAGAAAATTTTGAAATGATATTAGTCAATAAAATATTTGTTGTTTTGATTTTATATTTTCGCGTAATTAGTGTATCTGCTCCACACTTACAGCAATAAAATATATATTTTTTGATTAGGAAATATTCGAACTGTAGCTTGCGTCTCGAATTAATTATATTGAATGTAACCATTCATTCATAAATAACAACACATTTAGGGTATTTTCCGATACATACTATAGCAGTGATCAAGGATTCTGCCAGTGTTTTTCATTATAGGGTACTAAGTTTAGCATGACTTCTATCGACTTTTGACAATAAAAAATTTGAAGTTGGATTTAGAAACTGTGCACAACTCCAATCACACCGTCAAAATTCTAATTTTAAACCCCCAAACTGAACATCCTGGTGGAATCCCTGTACTACAGTATAAGTTGTGTGCTTTCATGTTGCAAATTAGACCCATACCGAATTGAAGAATGAAGTTTTGTATTCAAAATAACTGTGCTTACCTTTTTTCTAATATTATTTTCTAAACATCCAGTATTATAGAGCAGACAAACCTGTATCCTGTATAAAATGTTATTATGGACCTTAAAATACGCATAATCCTTCTAAGAGAACGAAATTCACAAATTTTGTAATATTTTTCAATTTTAAGATTAATAACAAATATTGTTTTTGATGTTGCCCCCTTGGTGTTTTTCTGTATCAATGTGGACTTGGTATGTGACTGCTAATATTTCAAGGTTGGTTCGGAAACAAATCGAAGATTTTACGTATAAAAAATATTGATAATATGCAAGAATAGACCATATTTCTATTCGGTGGCCCGCGGCCCCAGTGGCTCGTCTCTGGGTACGCAATGAAATTGACCTAAGATACGTGTTTGAACCCTACGTCCTTGTAGATTATTCACTTACACATATACCGTGAGAATGTTTACTTGTAAGGCTAATTACAAAAAACACAGCATTGTTTATTGGTGCAAATTTAGCATTTTTATGCGCCTGTTAAATACTCACGAATTCAAGTTAACATGATAATGTATATTCCTACTATAACTGTTTGTAGAATTGTGCAATTCCTGCTAGGTAAGATAATAGTGTCCTTTTTCTCTCTCTCTTTCTTTCTGTCTGTCTGTCTGTCTGTATCTCTCTCTTTCTCCCTCTGTGTGTGTTTATGTGTGTTACCCTCCTATTCACAAAACTTTTGTGTCTCAACATTTGCTGCGCGCCGAACAAAAAACTGCATTAGAATCTGTTCGATGTTGTTAAATTTTGGAAACGAAAGTTTACAGAACAGGTATAAAAGCTGGAACCTGCACTGGAAAGAAAACGACTATTATTGTAAGTCACATTTTCTTTTTCTGTGAAGGTTTCGTCTCTAAAACGTAGCTCTTTTTCATGTATTGTTTTACATTTCATGTATTGTTTCAAACAATTATCATTTATTGTTTCATGTTGCAGTTAATTCACAGGTAGTCACCAGTAGTGATTACATAGGTCACGGGTCACCGGGTCACTTGGGTCACGATTGTAGTCCGGGTTTCTGGCTCCCGGGTCTGGGAAGACAGACCCGGCGTAGCCCCGGGACTCACTAAAACCCGGAGTGAGCCGGTGACCCACTCAGACCCCCGTGACCTACTCAGACCCGGTGATCCGAACAGGTTAAAAGAGTCCTGTAATAGCAACTCACGCGCGAGCTTTTCTACTTCTCTCTTCCCACAAATATCGTGTAAAGGGTGGTGAAGTGTAATATTGAAGAAGAAGAATATCAATTTTTTCTTCTCTCAAATGTTATAATAGAAGGAAGACTTACCGGAGCATACACGTGTAGTTTGGTGGTTAGAAGGCAGAAACGTACACACAGACAAAAATATTTTGAACTCGTATGTGCTATGAAAATTTCGGACGAAAGACGTTTTATTTCCTTTTTAAAGCACTTTCCTTCCTTAGTGTGTTATCGTCCATCCGATAATTCGAAGTTCGTTTTCTTTCAAAAGGAAGCAACATTCAAAGCAAATTGTTCGCGTTCATGAGATATGTTGTTGTATAAATACCCGCTAGCGTTTACCCAGGATTAGGACAACGGGGGGGGGGGGGATTTATATTCCGTTTTAAATAATGCAAAGTTAGATGAATTGCCATTTAATCAAGTGGAATATGGTAGTCAAGGAGAGCTATAGGTCCCATATTCCACTTGAGTCGGCACATATTTACGCACAAAGCGGAAGTGCTTAAAATTAAAACCGAAAGTTGCCATATCTCGAAAACTGAAAGTGATATCAACATACTGCTTCCACCAATAAATTAGAGAATGCCCGAATATTAAAACATTTTTTTGACCCTATCTCTATTCCTGTTTTAGTTTTTTAGTTATGGAACGTCCGAATTTTTTGTAAAATTTTCTTTCTGTACGCTTTTTTTTCTGAAACGAATGCATGTTTTAAAAATATTTTAGCATTGTGAGAAATCTATTAACATATGTAATTCATTTATGTCTTCACTAAACGGGAACTGCTTAAAATTAAAACCGGAAGTAGCCATATCTAGAAAATTCGAAGTAATATCAACAAGCAGTTTTCACCAGTATAATCTAGAGTGCCTAAGCATTAAAAATGTCATTTTCCCCATGTCTCTATTGCTTAGTTTCCAAGCTATATCTAAGTAAGTCTACTCGCGTCATGATCTGGATGGGTCATGGATCACCGGGTCTGAATGTGTCACAGGTCACCGGGTCTGGATGGGTCACAGGTCATTGGAACTGGATGGGTCACGGGTAATCGGATCAGTATGGGTTGCGGGTCATCCGGTTTGACGGGTCACCGGGTAACGGTGACGAAATCAGTGACCCGTGCCATCACTACTCACCAGATCTGCAGTTCAAATCTGTAAACATTTATCTTACATTACTATTCAATTGTTTTTCTTCAGCATTGCGAGGCGAATAATGAGAATATTTTATTGATGCTATATTTTTGTTACCTGAAGACAGATCCTGAATCTAAGGTTACTCGGCAAAGGGAACTGATAATTGTTTGCCAATAGTTTTCATTATATGAGGAAATCGTCATTAGGACCTACTGTTTAACGTGCGCTTTAAACTACTTATGTCCCCACCGGAAATCATGCTCGGAACACCTTGATTTTAAGACAGCGAGCGTTACAACTCACTAACAGGGACACATAATATGGAATAAGATAATAATTTTCTCTGTGGAACCGTTAAACGTATGTATACATGAATATTAAAATAAATGTACTTGAGCTATTGAAACACACGATCAAGATGATATCACGTCAGAAAATTGTGAGCG
>JAGDQP010019295.1:0-35089 GCA_022664845.1 Lepisma saccharinum
GTGTGTGTGTGTGTGTGTGTGTGCGTCACTGTCACAGATACGGGATAAATTTACAGATGAATTATGAAGAGGAGCAAGTTCTACTCATTTATTTATTTATTACATACGACTACAGAACGTTTCATTAGACTACAGTTCACTTTTTTTTTTTAAGATAAAATTATTTTGATGGACGCACAATTTTATTAAACATAATTGTCTTTTTGGTTAGAATCTTCTCTTTCTAGTAGCGCTATTATTTGTAATGACAAAGGAAGAAAGTACCTAGCAACATATGTTCTTTTAGTGGCCACTTTTTTGTGTCCAAGAGCGACAATCACTTGTTTGTGTTAAATCAACATAATAAAACGTTGTTGATTTCGGTGAATCAACACAATGGATGTGCTTTTAGTGCGTATTCAACACAATATTAGTACTATCATAATGCTGAGCTACCGAAATCACAGAACGAACAGTATTAACGAAAAATGGTGGTCTCCTCGGGACACCGATAAGTGTTCAATTAACAATTCAATTTTTGCAGTGTACCAAATTCGTTATTTATGGAACGATATAAAATAATTGCAGTTTGCTGAACGATATAAAATAATTTCAAACATGAAACAAAATTGAAACCATCATAATTTTCAAATTAACTCAATGGAATCTGAAATCAGAACACAGTACAATTTTTCTTAACAGTGACTTCTCAGTAACGCCGGACGCTAACATATCCAACACCTTTGAATAGTTAGGATCATCAAACGCCTGGCATATTATGGCTCGCTGTTCATTACAATGGAAATTAATGTAGTGCGATCAATGACTAATAGATAATTTGAAGTCACAAAAACCGAAATGGCATAACATTGTCAGACATTGAAGATTTTCAATAAAATTTAAAACGGTGAGTAAGAGCACTTTTATCAAATCTTGTGTTGGATGTCGAAGATTACAGAAAAAGCATATTTTAACAAACATTAATATATACTTTATATGAAAAAGAAATCCTATCGAAGAAGAGATTTGCTAGGTAAACTTTCTGTTCTGCATTCTATCATCATCATCCAAAATTACTTCAGCCAAAATTATCTAAAAACATTTCAAAAATTCAAGTTCAGATTCGCTTTGAGAGCGCTTGGTAATCAGGTTCATATTTTTTTTTAAATATAGTAAAAAGTAATGGACAAATCATGATCAACAATGGCATTTTAGAAAATGGATTGGATAATTCTTAAACATATCTATCAAATGAAGTAATCAATAATTTGAAAATATTTTAGCCCAGTAAATTTAGGATTTTATGTGAATGTAATTCATAATTAGCTGAAAATTTCAGGATTAGGTCCTCTTTGCATGTAGAACGAATCCTGATAAGTCCTCTAATTTTCCATGTCCGTTTCAACACAAAATGGTGGATCGAAGATGGCCGCCAAGCACGTTTACCTTGTTTGATATTTTTCCACGTATCTAAGTTAAAAATAAACATATTTCAATTACGAAAAACTTATGTGCTCTACAAGGATTCCTACTTCGATGTATGCCGTAAAATGACCAATAAATCAATTCCAAATGTGTATATATTAATTTTTATTGATGCCGAAACGCAAAATTTCTGTGTTCTAAGTTTTTAGCTGAACTCATTAGTTGGGTACATTTATAAATCGAGAAAAATGTTACTTGTATTGAAATGTTTCTTGTAGGGAATTTTCTACAGTTCATATATTAAAAACATTGGCCAGTCATTCAGCACCGTCATCATAATCTTCGAAACCGTAAGTGGGAGGAGCTGAATGTTTGCAGATCTCTTCTAAGCAAGAGGTACAAAACTTGGAACACTGAATGTCTGCCTTTTTGCACAGGCATGTTTCATCATAGCGCCGTGTTGCAGTTATTTTGCAGTCACAAGATATTAGTTCTAAAAGTTCTTCGGAAGCTGCAGGAAGCGTTGAAGGCACTGGGCTCAATCTACCTTCCTTTATGAACCATCCCCATTCAATAGGTTCCAGGTTGTTCCCCAGACACTGCTGGACTTGAAGATAATCCCGAAGTGAATGTTGTGAAGCTGCTACACATGTTGGTGGAAGAGTTGCAAGTTAAATTTGGAAGAAAGGATTTTGGTTACTTCCTTACTGTACCGAATGTACCGTAGGTCATCCAGAAAGATGTTTCAGAAATACTTCTCCAGTTTCAATGAACTTTTGGGGATCAAGCTGAGGATTGTTGAACTGTGAAATCAAAGAACACAGTTCGTCATTTTGCTTTGTGAACTTGAAAGCTGTAGATTTCCCCTTTCTGTATATTGCAGACGTGGTTTCACATCCAGTGGCTGAGTGCAGGAAGAGAAAGAGATCCTTTATCGGCCCAAGAGCTTCTTGTGTTTTGGTTATGTTGTAGCCTTTTTCATCGTATTTAATAGATGGGGGTCGTAAAAAGTACAGTGATATTCCTGGGATACCTCGTGCAATTAGAATTGTATGCTGATCTGTATTAGTGCCTATTACTGCAACTGATCTAACACTGGTCTGACTTGCATTTATTGCAGTTGAGCAGATTAGTGTATCTGCGTCTCCATCCGCCTGAATAACAGTTATTCCTTCAGATTAGAAGTAGCCCATCATCATTTGAATTAGTCTTGATTTGTTCTCGGAGTTTCGCAAAAAAAAAACTTGTTTAGTCGTTGCCACCATATTTTCGTCAGAAGCAATAGTCGCAGACATTTTTGACATCATTCTTCTTTGCCTCTCCATACTTTTAGTTGATAAAGCACAGGCGTATCCATTAAAAACCACTACCTCACTTGGAGAGAAGCGTTTCTGCACAAACCTAACGTATTTCACGCATATATCCCTCTAGGTTTCAGATTCACTCCAAGCCAATGCGTGCAGAAGAAATCCTCTATCTACAATGGACGAGTATGTTGATGGTGTTTTAACACACGGCTGAACTGATTCAATGGTAGCTGCTAAAGCTGATTTTGCATTCTTCCTCAATGAAATCTCATCAAAGATCGAGGGTGGTTGAGGAACTAGTTCATATTTGAGATGATCTCGTAAATTTCCATTTGACACAGCAGCGACCCTGATAAACAACTTCAAATGATTGAATACTACACTTTCATTCCTGATTACCCATGTATCGGCATAACTTTTTTTTATCGTCTGAAGCCCAACATTCCCAAAAGAACATCCTGCAATAGAGGATAGTAAGTTTTCACCAACTTCTTTTGCACTGTCACAATATCTTTCATCATCAGCAACCAACCCACTAGCTATATTTATCAATAAGTGTCTAGGACAATTGTTGTTGAAAGGATTGTGCGGCAGTAGCCAATTGGATAGCTTTGTCAGATCAGAGTCATCTCGTGACTGTCTGAAAGGCCGAAATTCAACATGTTGTTCTGAGGATTCTAAACGTTTTTCACAAAAATCTTCCAAGAATTCTGATACTTTCATGTTTATTAGGCATGAGGAAACCCATATGGCTAAAGTAGAATCTGCCATTCCTTGAGCTTGGGTTACTCCCCTTGTTACTTTGATGGATTTCATAACACACTGTTCTATTAGCGTAAGTCAAGTTGGCACCCCAAGTGAATGTATTACTCATAAAAATAATTGTACCTTACACTACTTCCATTGTACCGATTGAACCAAAATAAATTCGATTAAACCTTCACCGATACCGGGAAATTACCGATCAAAGTTCTAAATTGACGTAGCACCCCAACTGATTGTGATACTCACAAAAATAATTGTACCTTTAAGTACTTCGATCGTACCGATTGAACCAATAAAAATCATCTATCGTACCTTCACCAATACCGGGGAATTATTTGTCAAAGTTTGGTTCGCAGCGTGACGTAGCACCCCAACTGATTGTATGTACTCTTGATAAAATAATTGTACATTATGGTACTGTGGCAGTCAAAAAAATTCATTCTCAAATTTTTACGACTTAATTTTATTTTATTTTAGTTTAGTTTTAATTATAAAATGTATCTGGCTTCATGGTCACATTTCTGCCAGGAGACTTGCTTATCTTCGGGTTGATCTAATAAACAGGATGAACTAACTATGTCATAATTTGCACAAACGATAGCTATGGTTAATCATAGTTCCTAAAGGCAAATTAGTCAAGACAACATTAAGCCTGTTGTAACATCAACGAACGTCAATTCTTACTGAAGGTGATATTCACTAGATAATTGTGGTTTGACAAACTGCGAAGTTACCAAAATATAAACCACACAGATCCGCCTGGGTTTCCTGTAGAACGCTAATCACTCGGAAGATGCCAGGGGCAGAAATGGTCTATAATTATCAACCAAAGTAAACAAAAAGATGATATCAGGATGACATCAACGGAATTAACACGAAGTAATCCAAGTCACCTTTTTGACCACGTCAATACTGGAAGGTGCTAGAAATCACAAAGAGTTGTCATACGTCCACAACTTCCGAGGTGTGGTACATGTCCTTCATTTAAATACTCCCACCCAACAGAAACTTTATGTCATTCCACCACCGAAGTCCGAACGAGTGTCTCAGACGACTTCACGACAAGGATTCTGGTGAGTAAAATTCTTGACTTATAAATATTCTAAGTTATTGGATTGTCTTTCGACTTAACGTTTTGTGCTCGAACTCTAATTACTCTCCCCACTAATATCCCTAACTTCATGACACATTCGTAACGATGTCCTACTACTGAACTTTCTATGAAACCGCGATATAAGGAATCAAGAAGAGTCATTGAATAGTAAATGTTAGGATTTTAGGTTCAATATAACGAACAAATACTACAAATTGTATGATGTTAGTTAGCGCTCTCTCATAGAAACTTAAGATTGACCAAGAGGTCAACATATCTATTCTCATTGTAGTGTTTTAATTTTATTGTAAATACATTATATATAAAAATCACCGAGTTATTTTTGTCATGAAATTGAACTCACATCTGTAAATAATAGAATATATTTGGAAAGAGGAAAGATGTTCAGAATTTGATTACAGGTGGATGCCCGGGACAAGGTGGATCGCTACAGATATATATTTGTGTAATATTTCTCTTCTTTAGCTCTACCACAGAAGACTCATCGATATATCATTGATCACCTGGCGCAAAACTCATTATCCCTGTGATCGAAATCTTGGGCAACACTTCATTAGAGCTTTGGTAACGCCTCAATGGTTGTCGTCCGTGTACGTCTCTCTCCATCGTCATACCACAACCAAGATTGAGATTTTGCCATGGCTCTGATGAGGTTCGGCGTTGTCAACCCAACGCTTTGCCACTTATAGTTGACAGACCTGTCAAAGAGCTTCCTTAATAGTCTTGACTGCTTAAGGTTTGCCACAGTACGTCGTTTGGATCAATTGAACCAACCACAATTTTTCATTTTACCTTCACGGTTACGAAGGTGTCCCCGGTCAACTTTGGGTTGCTTGCTTCACGGTGCAGTCCAAGTGATAGAACTATTGATGAAAACCATTGTACCTTATGTAGCATCGTTTGTACCGATTGAAGCAACAAAAATTTCGATTGTATCCTTATGGTTACCGGGGTATGTCTGGTCAAAATTTGAGGTGTTAACTTGTCGTAGCACCCCAAGTGGTTTACTGTTATATAAAATATTTGTACTGTACCTTAAAGTACGTGGAATGTACCGATTAAACAAAATATATTTTCCTTTCTATTGTCACAGTTACCCAAAAAAATCCCTTTCCGAAATCTGGGATGCTAACTCGAGGTAGCACACCCCAGTAATTGCAGTATTCATAAAAATAGTTTTACCGGAAAGTACGTCGAATGTAGCTAATGTAATGTTTTTGTTATATATGTTCGGATTTGATCCTAGTTGCATTACGCATACATTTTTTGTTGGTTGTGTTTGCATTGAAATACATGGAGCTTGTAGAATATGGAGAAATTTTTTCGTCAACATGGGAGTCAGTGTTGCTATATAATTACGAAAAATATTGAAGGAAATGAGAATTTCTGGTACAATTTTAGAAACACTGTTTCGTTATTTTGTCTGTCAGATATGACCTGAAAGGTCAGCACCATGTACCTTTGATCATAATATGATTCGAAAAATGTACAATTAATGCTTCTGCCTTAATTGCAATATGGGTAAATTAATGTTCAATTAGAAGCATGATACGTTGTTAGAAGGGATCGAAATAGACAGTTTTGTCCAAAAAATCGTATGAAAGTTACGAAATTCGATTTTAGGGTTGCTAGTTTGGGATTCTTTGGAAAAAAATCGAAAACAAAATAATAGACTTGCGTTTTATTGGGTGAAAGAGACATTTTTGACCTCAGCTGATATACTCTTTCCCATTAAATGCTTAATAACAACTACGTAACTCATTACTACTAACAATTTCTTTCTATACACTTTCGTAGTTAGCAACACCTAAAATCCTAAAATTGGTACCCAAACTTATGCAGGGAATATTACCCTAATAGCCAGGACATACCTGGGATATTCCATGGACATTCTATTAACATCGCGTTGTCCATGGGAACCCCGGGAAGTCCCAGGATATTCTGTGGTATTAGGATATCTCTCTTAAGCATCATTTTAAACGCCCTCTTAGTAGTCTAGATTTTTCCCCGAATGCTGCCTGCCGGATGCATTTGGCGAATTATTGAAGATGTAGCCTACTGTATTCTAACTCCTAAGGTGGCTCATTTTCACTCGAAGAATACACAGAAGTAAACTATAATATTGCCCCTCAACAACAGAACCTGTTCAAAAACTGTGGTTTCCTTTGTAAATGCTCTCCGAGCAAACCCTATTAGTTGCGATCGAAAACTGATTAAGATTTTATAATTACTTTTTGTGTCAAAATGGTGTAGGTGTTTCGTTGTTTAATTTACTTCCGAAATTGTTAGTTTTTATCTCAACGCTTCAATTTATTTCTTCTAGAAGTTTCAATTGTGCTTTTCCTTCAAAGCCAGCTTGTATCAAAATGAAAGCAACATTTTTAGCTAGAAACACACCCTTATCGTCAACTATTGTTTATAAGTAAATGATAGTAAATATTACTGCTTTTTCCTGTCCTTATTTTTAATGTTTAATGACGAATCAAGTATCTCAGCCGAAATTCATTACATAATGTGCATTAGTGTGTGATAGTCGCTTCTCGTAGTGTTGGATGAAGAAATTGAGTTTTACAGGACGCAATGAACTCGTATTTTCTCATAATGTAATGACGTTGAGGAAAAAAGAACATGAGGATTTTGCTTGTTTGTGTTACTGGAGGAGGCTAGACTACGAGTACTATCGTATTATTAGGAGGTTAGACTACGAGTAATTATTTTTATGAATAGTACAATTACTTGGGGTGCTAAGTTAAGTTAGTACCCCAAACTTTTGCTGTTTATTCCCCGGTATCGGTGAAGGTACAATCGAAGATTTTTGTTGGTTCAATCGGCACATTGGAAGTAGTTTAAGGTACAATTATTTTTATGAGTAATACAATCACTTGGGGTGCCAACTTGCCATACTCGTTCTATTATCATACCTGGTGATACTCCACTCCATACTTGGTCTTTTCTGCGAATAGTAAAATATCCCTCAGTATTTTTTTAAATTCAGTGCTGTCCATTTATCCCTTCAACTCTTCCTTTTGCTGCACATATAAATGGGCACATTTGGCATACAAAATGTGACCTGCTGCGTGAAAGTAAGAAAAGTTAATTTAATACTATACAAATATAATTCCCAGTCCCCAACTCGGTCTGCTTGAGTGTAGAGAAGGATATGTTTGAGCTGTTCCATATACTGCAACCACAACCTGGCAGTTCTAGAGAAGTTTGCATTTTCTGCAGCTTTTTTCAACAATGTCGATTAGTTTTTTAATGCTGATGTTTCCTTGAATATCTTCAATAGTTTTTGTATTTGTGGCCCTATGTTCATGAATAGTGGCTCGGATATTTTTTTTTTTTTCTTCATTCAACTCTTTTAGAGAATGTTTCAGAAGAATCACATACAGAATAATGAATGTCAGAAAATGAGCTCTTAAGGCTTTGGAATAAACATGACCATTCATCATTTTCCCAACTGTATTATTCGAATACAACAAACCCCACAGCTCATCGATTCCAATGTCTGACATTAAGTATCCAATAGTGCCTAGATAAGACATAGCATGTGGAAACCATCAAGCCGACCAAACGTTCTTGTAAATAGCGTTCATAAATACACTCCACAAAGGCTCTGGTGTATTTTTAACAAGGTGCATGCAGATCCGCAAATTGTTTGCAAACTTAGCCATCTCCAAACTCTTGACATCGTGTTTATTGGACGGAATGGTCTTCACTATCACACCGGAGAGACCATCACTTTTCGTTTTGTGATAGGTTAGACTTTCCCTCTTTGCCAATTATGCTACAGTTTTTGCTGAAGGATTTGTGAGCCTGGGAACTTTGGTATTAGTCACTGTTTGTTCTGGTGGCGTACTTATCCTAATACCACCCATACTGTGGAAGGTATTATCCTATCCAATATCCTGACGTTGAAAACAGTATTATAAAATACCCACTGTGTAAAATTGGACAAGGTCTGTGAAGGAGCTACACTCATGTAGGAGAACTCAAATCGCCGAACCTCACTGTAGCTAGCAGATGCCCCTAAGCTGTGCAGAATATCTACAAACTGTCTGGAGGCAAAATGCAAGGAGGAGAGGAGATACAAAAGTTATCGGTCTTGTCAATGAAATAATTGAATGACAGACCATGGTTTGCTTTCGTTTTACTTTGTGATTCATTGTTGTACAATTCCAGGGTCTCGGATACAGGAGAGCATAAATCCTTCAACATGGTTTCAGACTGAGGGGTTGCTTTGTTGCCAAACTCCTGGGTCTGTATGTTCTCTCTAATAATTTTGGCTGTTCTTAAAATAATTCGCTTTCTTTCTTCAAGCTCGTTCTTTACCCTCTTCTCTTACCATTCCTGATGGAGAAGTTTCTTAGAGCCATCCTTGAATGTGAAAATTGTTTATTTTCCTAAACTACTACTACCTTCAACAGCGTTAACCTCTCTCACCATACGTTTTCTTCAGAAGACTTTTCATTTGAATGTAGCTATACATATATATATATATATATATATATATATATATTCCACCTCAACTGAAAATTATCTTAATTTGGAGAACAGCTCTTGAACTGAATATTGGCATCCATCTTCCCCCTCCAACGTTTCTTTCAGTGTAAGGGTTTGTCAAAAAGTAGCATAACAAGTTTCGTGATATCTGGCTTCAGCTACTACTAGGTCAATCACACAGTTAATTCTTGTCAGAATTCTTTTACCTTCAACATCTTGACGGTGCTCGGCTTTCTTTTTAATATTGTTTAGAGCATCCAAAGTCTCGACGTGATGAACCACTTTTCTGTACTTCTGTTTTTTCTTCGTTTCAATCTTAACTGAAGCCTCCTCACCATAAAACAAACAATGGTTTTTAACATCGAAAGCCAAATCTTCTGCTTTGTTTGAAATTCTATTTTCAGAAACTTCATCGTCTTGATGTGAAATTGCTTTCACTATTGAAGATGACCTGGTGTAGCACTTCCTGCACTCTACATGCAAAGTGACACTAATTACTTCAGAAAATTGTGCGTGTAATCCATCCCCTAGCATTTATAAGAGTTTGAAGACCCTTTGTCACATTAACTGTGTTACCAACACTCAATGTATTGCCACAAATCAAACAGAAGGGGGTCACCATCCATTTTGCAAACTAAGTTGTAAACTGTATACAACAATTAAAAAGAAAAAAAAAGAGCTCAGACGGAAGGGAAATCAACGAGACGCACACTGTTAAGTAGTTGGCCGAAAACTGGGGCCAAGGTATCTTCTTGAACACTTTTAGCGCCTGCCGCACCTAGTTAACCCAGTTAAATGTTTCACCAGAGATACGACACCACCAGATCCCTGGAAATCACGAATGAAACTGGTCAGTGTTCTTCTTCGTTATCTTCTTTTGTTACTACACCTAGTAAAAATAGTTAAATGTTGCACCAGATCCCTCGAAATCAAGAATGACGTAACTTGTAATATTCTAGTCTCTGACGTCATCGGAACAGGTTCCGGCTAGTCCATCGGTATGAGGCAACTTATCTTAATTTATGCACCTTGAGAGCAACTACTTAAATGGCGTCGTAAACAAAGTAGTAAATTGATGAAATTAATTAAATTCACTACTTTAATCCATTTGGATAAGGTTAACTTCTAAAAAAATTAAAGTACGAGCACTATAATTATTAAAATACACTACAGTTTAGCTTAAGCTCACTTCCGTATAAACTAACGCATTTGCACTGTTTACAAACCTATGTTATTCTTATGGGAAATTAAAGAAAAAACATTTGTGCTTGTAGATAGTTAGATAAAATGAATTGCATGGGCGGTAACAGAACTACGGCTTAGGCCCGTCCCGATTTTTTGCTAGCAGTTCAGTCTAATTTTGTTCAAACTTGATGTGGTTTTTGCTGGAATATAGAAGAAACATTCATGGATGATATTACTACATTGCAAACACTATAAAAAGCTCGGAAACTACCTAAAATTCCACTTATCGCGGAGCATTTATAGAACAGCTACAAAACTGAGCCTGTTTTACTAGAATAAATAGCACGATGTAAACAGTAACGAAACTGCAAGCTGGGTAGGCGGTTTCAATATATATATAATTTATTTAATTTCTGTTGTTTAGGAAGCCACTTGAATCGAAATTGACATAGGTAAACGTAATTAGAAACATTCGTAGTTATCTATCAAGTACCTAACTGTACACAAGAAAATCAACTTTGCTATTACAGTGAGTCTTTTAGTAGGAATCAAATATGTCAGCCATTTTACAGCGGTCATTCATTTTTTTTTAATATTCGTCCGAAAAATGTATACAAAGGGCATTCGAATCACTTCTTACGATTTGCCAATTGTTTCAAAGTTATGAGGCTAAACAGATTAACATTAAAGTGTAAACCAGGAAAAGTTTGCATTTTGACGTCAAATAAATAATCTAGCTCGTTTATAATTTTTCTATTGGGTAAATCTAGATTTAAATCGCAACAGCCATCTTTGCAGATTACACAACGTAAAAATGATGTTTTTTGACTGGGATATGAGGGAGAACATTAATTTAGACAAAAAGGGCTTGATGGCCATCTTTGATCCGCCATTTTGGATGAAAGCGCAAATTGAAAATTAGAGTACTTTTCAGGATTCGTTCTACACACCTCTAGGAGCTAATCTTGCAAATTTCAGTTAATTATCAATTTGTTTCACATCCACCCTATTTTTGGCCTAAATTTACTGGGCTATTTGTTATTGATGAGAAATTTGAAGTTCTGGGTTACGCCGGCTTAAGTTAGTGACTTTCAATTATCTCGGCTAAAAGAATTAGTTTCAAAATTAAATATATCATTTCATTAATATTAATGTTAGGTGAGTCGTATTCCAAAATTTCAGTGTGTTTCTTGATTTGTTCGGTATTTTTAAAAATTTAAAATTATATTTAAAGAATGTGTATCTTACAATTGGCTTACTAGTGCATTTTAAACTTTGTATATAAATGTGTGTGCGTGTGCGCGCGCGTTCGAGAGAGAGAGAGAGAAAGAGAGTTCTTTTAAATTACTTTCTAGAGGAACTGCTTCAACTTCATAAAACAGAGTACGTTCACAAGAAATAAAGCTTATATAATGGTACAATAATAGCATTCGTGTTCTTACTTTTGATGTTTTTACATAGTTTGTTTGGTGGGTATAAATTGGCGTTTTTGTGATTACATACATTGAAATAATTATGATTATGGAAATGTAAACGGTGAATCCCAAATAGCTTATTATAGAATGCATGCAGTGAAAAGGACAAAAGTATACATCAGATATATGAAAATAGAATAGTATTTGGTATAAAATCTGAAATCCACTGGGGAGGGCATTTTGCCTCTCCCTGCCGACGACCTTGTTATTCGAACTCTTTCATTTTCCATGGTTACCTAAGAAGCACATCCATGTCGGCCGATATGGGCATATTGGATTTTACGACATCGATCGATATCGTTCAACGACATGGGCCCGATATTGGATGGCAAGCATCTTGGCCAATATCGGTGAACGAAATTGATCGACATCGGGCATCGACATCGTTCGACATTGACATTGCTCAATACTGGGTATCGACATCTCTCAATATCGGTCACTGACATTGTGAACATAATGTAATTCTGATTTTTAACTATATTTTTAACGGAATCCCATTTCTTTATATGGGATCACCAACAGAGGCAAACAAGAAGTAGTAAAACACGTTAGAAAATGAAAAAAAAAATACTGCTTATGTAAAGAATACTATTTTTCTGTAGATAAAGTTACATCTATTCGCTGTGCTAATGGATTGTTAAATTTGTCGACCAGTGCTAGCTTGTAAAATAATGTTATTTTTGACATTCTGTTCATGCTTTAATTTGTAGTTCCGCTCAATTGTAATAATTTCACGTCTCTTCCGCTTTTAACTTTAATTTTTTTACATTTTTTTTGCAAAAAACTTACTAGTACAATGGCCATGATTAAAATAAAACAGCTTCAATTGAAGGAAATGATGTATAACAATTGTAAATAAATATAAATTTAACTTACCTTCTACCAAAAGGAACTTCTCTTAACAACCACATCGCCTCGAGAAAATGCGCTACTTTCTACCGTACAAACGAAACAAAAGTGTAAAATGTCCCCCAGTTCTTGCGGTGAACGATAATCAGCGTAATAAATATTACTATAAATCTTGTTTGTTTGTCTATGTACTTACAGTGATCAAAGAATACTTGGGAAAAACACAATCAACTTTAACACTATATTTGTCTGTGTCTCCGCGGAAGTGCAGGTTATTTCTTCACTTTAACATATGCTTCGATGAACAACTCCTTTGTCACCAAATAAAGCTGGCCGCGTGTTCACTACAACATAAATCTTTATATTTTATCACCAGAAGGATATAGAGTCGCTTGAATAAACATAGATTTGCCCATATACACCGACATTGATCAATATAGATATCGGTTAACTAAGTAGTAGAGGACCAACTTTTTGTTGTACCGTTATGTGACTAGGCCATAGTAGCTGGATTTGTGACTTTGCGATTGCCTTGATCTCCTTGTGTGCTAACGAGAATGTATTGGAAATTATTTTAACCGAAGGTTATTCGTGAATGTTCGTAGATGTCGAAGTGTAGTTTTGATTGATATTTTATTGAGACTGGATTAATTATGAATAAATCGAATATTTTTTTTAAAAAAATACCGGTGGTCATTTTATTATTTGTCGTCCCCGCCCCGCGTCGATTGCCCGACCGTGAAACTCGGTATCGCGGAAAACTCTGGAACATAATGTAATAGAATATATTTTATTAATATGATAATTTTTATTAACAAATATTGTGAAATTGATCATTATTGGTTGACCGACTCTCAATAATAATAGAATCGAATCGATTGCCCGCCCGTGAAACTAGGTGTCGCGGAAAGTGTGGAATATATGGATATTTAGGAGGGACTTTGATTTATTTCTGGGGTGGCTTACATTATTTTATTTTGACGGAGAATGCATTCACCGTCATCGAGAAGCTTCCACTTATATGTCTTTCACATAGAATATCTCTTGTCCAACTAACGTTGTTGAGGTAAATCGCAGCTGTGCTGCTCAGAAGGAGGTTTCTCTTGATGTCTGGTATTTGATTGACGTGGCGCCAATTGTTTGTTTCAATGTAATCGACGCGGAAGTTTTTGTTGTAGTGCAGCTGTGCAGATTGGGAAGGAGGTTTCTCTTTATGTCTGACCTTTGATTGACCTGGCGCCAATTGATTTTTTTGTTTCTTTAACATAGCATTAACTGTTTCGCATTCTTTGATGCTTGGAGCGTGTTATGACAAGTTGTTTTTATACAGTGCGGTTATTTAAGTTGAACTGTTCTTCTTTGTATTTTTGCATTTCCGCTGATGCTCACTGGAATTTGACTATACAGAACCAGTTGGATCTTGTTAGTTACAAAGTAGCTCATGATGTGTAAAGTTATTTACTTTTAAATTTTTTGTGAACAGTTGTGCTGTGACACTAGTAAAGCTATCATGTATTTTTACGAAGATCGAAGTGCGGATGAAGGCGATGGACCGTTCGCAGAGAATGATCCTCGTATTTACTGTAGTGCACCTACCTCAAGTTTAGAGGTAGAATTTAATGCAGATAGCGATGAAGAATATTATGTTTCTAGTTCTGAGAAAACTGATAGTGCTGTGCAGGACAATGGAATTTCATCTACCACTATGTTTTCTTTTGGAATTGAAAATTCATGCGGATGTGTGAATTATACGATTGATGACAACTGTATTTTAGAAGCTATCGAAAATTGGAAATATAAAAACAATTGTCCCTTATTATGTGCTGAATGTTTCTATAATGTTCGCAATTGCCAGACATGGTTACGTTACACGATATATAGTTGAAGATAGGTCTTTGAGGAGACGTACACATAGATTAATAATGGATGCTGTGATTTTTTTCATATTTATCATTCGAATATTTCGAAACATGTTCATTTTAACACTGTTGAAACTTTTGAATATTTTCTTCGCAATTTACTTTTACTCAGAGTAGATGAAGTAAAGACAAAATTAATTGAGAAAGACGCTATTGCAGAACCAGATTATGAAGAGATTCATATGTAGACTAATAATGAATATTGTGATTTTTTTCTTGTTTGTCTTTGAAATTATGTGGATTTTGGATTGTTTGAGGAATTTCCTCGAAATTTACTTTTACTCTGAATGGATGAAGTAAAATTTGAATTTACTTTAAGAACTTTGAATAAGTAAAATTATAAGTGTTTACATGAAATATATAAAAAATTAAATGTTTATATGATTATGTACAATACATAGCATTAAGGTTTAGCTAGGTTGATTTATTGTTGACATAGTTTTTTTAAAGTATTAAATAGACTAGGCCATCGGTGATATTTCACTATTGTATTTTTCCTACCATGTTTAATGCTGAAGACAAGTTGAATCTTGTTCTCCACTTAACTGTTCAGTGAACTATTTATAATTTAAACCTTTAATCTTGTTATAACCTTGGAACAGAACGGTAGCGAAAATACCATTGTTAACTTACCATCTTCTTTGCCTGCAAAGCCTTCCTGTGGGTGTCATTTAAAATGGGTTGATCAACTCTGTACACTAAAATCAATTCGTAATTGGAACACTAAAGACATTTTACTTTGTACTGCATGTGCATTTTGGAATAAGGATAAAAGTGAACATGAGTGTATAGGATATTTAATTCTTTTAACACCATTAAGTGATTAGAACCGACTTCAGTTTTTGAATGATAGTGTTTATCGTGTATTATTAAATCCAAAGAATATAGATGAGATATTTAATTGTTATGTGAATACTCATCCTGGATATAATCATTTAAAAGCTAACTTTGATTATGGATTTCGTTTTTTATTGGGAAACAAAATAGTGGAACTACGTGAAGAATTACTCATAAAGGATAAATTTGGTGCCCGTGAGTAGAAAGACCACTTATAAACTTTTCTGAAAGCTGCATTTTCATTTTTTGGTAGTTCAAGATGTATTACCAAACTTTAATATATTGCATTAAAAGGTCGATTTATTATTAAATATGAACAAACTTAACGTACTGTTTTATTATTGTTGTTGAAATTAAAAGGTGAAATTTATGGTTTGACTAATACCTTTCCCCTACGTAAAGGTGAAAGTGCCTCTTCATTGGACAATGAAAAGTAACAAGGTGATTGGTTTCCACCAGTAGCTGCATGAATAGACGTAGCAGCAACAGGTAAAGCAGTCTCAGTTTATTATGTCTTCGCAAAACTTATTGTGGTGTGATGAGAGTTAATCATCGGACAGTTTTGTTTGTGCGATGCAGGAAGCAGAACGTGCCGCATTAGCTTTGCTGGATATTGAAAATAGGTCTCCTAGTCCTTCATTACTGACTAGTTTTGATTGTCCTATTTAATCTTCAGTGACAGTGAACACTGAATTCCAGAGTGAATCAAACTTTGTTTTATCAAATTCTGTTGAAAGTGGTTTACATATTGCAGAAAATATTACTGAATCAAACTTTGTTTTATCAAAACGTGTTGAAAGTGATTTACATAATACAGAAAATATTACTGAATCAAACTCTATTTATCAAATTCTGCTGAAAGTGGTTTACATAGTTCAGAAAATATTACTGAATCAAATTTTGTTTTATCAAAACCTGTTGAAAGTGATTTACATAATACAGAAAATATTACTGAATCAAACTTTGTTTCTTCTGATGGTGATTTCCAGAATGAATGTTCACTAACTTTGAAAAATTCTTTTGAATTAAACACACATGTTACTGAAACTGATTCTTGTGAAACTGATGGAAAACCTAATATTCCGACTTGTGAGTGCGGGATTAATGTTATTGAAGAACTTTGTATTTGAAATGTCATAGACAATTTTAATTTTCTTAATACACCTTTAATTTGTGCTGCCTGTTTTTATAATATTACTAATCAGTTAGTACATGCCTGTCTTAGTTGGGAGTTGAATGAGCTTGAACACAGGGAATTTTTAAATGATCGTACTTGGAATTCAGTACTTGAACCTAGTAATTTTATGCAGATCTATAAAGCTTATTTAACAAAACATGAAAATTCTGATGAATTTAGAATAGTGAGTTTTGAATATGGACTGCGAAACTTACGTAAACGTAAAGTGGAAGAGGCAAGAGATAAACAAATTTCAAAAGATATATTGTACGGTTCTCAAAACACTGACTTTGTTATTTGAACTCTTATTGTGAAAGAAGATGGAGTGTACTTTTTGCAACGCTTTGTTTATTTTAGTGTAGTGTATATCTGAAAAAGTAAAAAAAAATATTTACAACAAAATCCAATTCCTTGGGGTGGATGTACATTAAACATTACTCATCATTGTATATATCAGTGCAATACTGGATCTGTTATATCAAAACACTTAATGAACCATGTAAATGATCATAAAACATTTACTGATTATTATGACATTTATAAGAAACAAGGACATGTAACTGTTTCAGCGAATATGTATTTTAAGAAATGTAGAATTTTTTTCAAGATACAGAATATATTCCACAAGTCATTCCAACTATTACTGAACAACAATTTATTCCAGTGAAATCTTTAATTTGTTCAAGATAATATATTATTGATACGCAAGGTTTTAAATTGTCATCCTCTGAATTTATGGTACGTGAATTTTGTATAATATCAAATGATGCTACGTTAATGTTTCACTGTATGGTAAAACTTCCATGTGAAATGGAGGGATGATAGGCTATCAAAACAGTGTGAATGGTTAACTGAATGGTCACGGATTATCATGGGATACTTCAAGTGGTTATTGCATAGCTCATATTCGGGGAATAATTGAACCACTCTGTGAAGTTGATGCAATATTCTTTTGTAAAGGTTATGAAAAAGTTCATTGGATTCAAAAATTGTTTCAATTAATGAATCTAAAAGATGTAAATGATGAAGGTTGTCCTTCGCTTACTTCATTAAATTTTAATGTTATTGTAACTTGTACTTATCATGTACCTAAGCAGGTAAACGGTTGTGCTGTAAAAAGCTGTATGCAACTTTAATACTGGTTAAATTTGCAAAGTTAAAAACTTGTTGAAAATTTCTTCAAATAAAATTACTTTCATAACTTTATTTTTCGTTTAACTAAAACATAATTTTGCAGAATACATTATATTTTTATTTAACTTTTTTAACTAGATTATTTAATAATTATTAACTTACACAAATATTTTTTCAAATAAAATTTCTTTATAAATTTTAGCTGCGAAGTAAGTAACATATAAAAATTTCTTAAAATAAAATACATTATGCTTTATATATAATTTGTTTTAATTTAATTATTTTCTAACTAATGCCTTACATAAAAATTTCTTCAAATAAAAATAATAACATAAACTTAATTTTTTCGTTTAACTGAAATATTATTTTGTATAATATATTATGCTTTTTATTTAACTTTTTCTGAACTAAAATATTTTCTAATTTTTAACTTACATAAAATTTTCTTCAAATAAAATTAGTTTCATAATCTTTAAGTATTAAAATAGTTAACATTGTTAAAATTTCAATGGTGAAAAGAAAATAAGATACTAGCTATTGTTTAAGTATAATCAATTAGTTGCAAACATAATTTTTACAAAAGTATAATTTTATTATTTGGAACTTTAAAAGAAAAACTGTTTAACTGAAAACGATGTACATTTATAATTTTTATATCAAATTCTACTTAATATAAGAAAAGATATGATTTAGAATATAACCAAATTTATATGATATATGAAATAATATCAGCTGAAGTCTATTCACGTTATTTTAAAACACTCTTTAATGTTTAAATTATACTCGGTAAAATAAAATTATCTGTAGAATACTTGAAAGTACGCATTGATTAATATAAAAAAATGAAGCTAGCTTCTCTTATTTTATGAAATCTACTCGTTTTTATGATAGTAAGTATTTAGAGAAAAAATAAAGCTAATTTCCCTTATTTTATGAAATGTACTAATGTTTATGATAGTAAAGATTTAGAGAAAGAAGAATATTAAATAACTATAGTATTCCTATTTATTTTGCTATATTTATAAAATATTTATACAGACACACACAAATTATATAATTTGAACTTCATCATGAACTTTTTCTTTTGTTTCTCCTTTATTTTGGGATGGCATGGAGAGGTCATCCACGAGCCAATCTGGATGACTTTTTATTTTTTCTTGCTTCCATGTTTCCCAGTCTTCATTAATTTGCTGCTTCTCCAGAGGAAAAGTTTGAGGATGTAATGTTTCAATTTATTTTATTTTTTCTTCCACTAGAGGGGAAGTAGACGCACAATGAAAATTTGAGGATGTTTCTTTTTCCTTATCAAATATTATGCATGTTGTAGTGGTGATAGTGGTAGTAGTGTTTACAACTGCTACCCTCCTTATTTTTACAGGAGGGTAGCATATATTTTCTATTTATTCAATAATTCGTTTCTGCTGACGAATAAATTTGGATGTATATGTAGTTCCTCCCAATGCGGAAACAGGGTTTGCTTCAGTGGAACTCATCATTATTCTGTAGAATATATATATATATGACTAGAAAAATCTTAATTTAAAAAAAATCCTCTACTTTACATATATTTAAAAAATCTAAACATATATGTTAAAATTATTTATTAATTTAAAGAAGAATAGTTTTAAAAAAAACTCCAGTTTTCTCCATTTAGCATAAACATATGACTAATTAGATTTAAGTTAGCTGTTAATACTTAAAATATACATTTCCTTGAATTTCATATTTCACTTTTTTTTCATTCGTACTGTATTTTCATTAAGCTTAGAAGATAAATTCAGTTGTATTTGTTTGTTTTTGCTCATCCATATCAAATCATTTTAGTTAAGTTACTAGTATTCCCCCATTTGAAATACTATGATATAATTTTAATCAATCTCAAGCATGAACCAGGAAAGCGATTACAGCACATACCAAATGCTTGTTTTCAATTTATTTTCCTTCTTAAGTACTTAGACCACGTGACTATTCTATAAATAATTATCAATATTTAAACTTAATGAAAGAAGTAACTCATAGAAATTAACGTTTCTTTACAAAAAACTTCACCTTTAACAAGCTTTTTACTTTCACAAACGTTCTCAAGCGTATAACTCGTATCATAATTGTAAAACCAGGTGAAGGGAAAGCCAATCACTTTCCGTCAATTATTATACATTTATGTTTGTTCCAAATCGTTTAAGGTTTCCATCATTCAAGCTTCTATTCATCTTCCGTACGAAACATATTAACTACAATTAATCTATATGATTAAGACGTCGGTTACAGACCTGGTAAAATTAATATCTTATTTCTTACACACATTGGATAATGAAATAAAAGTATTATTTTTTAAAAAAAGGCAAAAGAATAAAGTGAATGCAAAGTTGCTTTGATTAGACTAATAAATTATTTTTGTTTAAAAGAAGCGACTGAGCTTTTGTTAGACTGAGCAGTTAAAAAAAGCTTGGAAGTGCATGTGGAACATGTTAGGACTTGATTTTTTAGGGATGGAAAGTAGGTCGTAACGTGGAGACCTTGTATTTACTGTTTTTTCCACTATGACTTGAATGGTCTTTGGAACAAGCTGGATCTAGTTAGAAAAAGTTCTTACTTGAAAAGTTAAAATATTGTTGTTTACCTCTGTCATTACTAACAAATAAATCAATTCACTTATAAACTCACATGCACTTCATAAAGATCGAAATGTTGAGGAATTTTCATCTCTAAAAAGTTCCACTAGTGCGTCGTTGTCAAGTTTAGAACTGGTATTTACATCAAATGCTGATGATAATTATTCAATTATAAATATGGAGGAAGCTGTGGGAAACAATGAAACGCCATGTTCTGTAATATCACATAGTGAATCTTCCTCAACTGTAGAACTGGATTTTATTTCAGACATTGATAATAAAATTTGCAATATTAGTGAGGAGGAAAGTAAAAAGATTATTGAATCTACATATATCGAGACGAGACTATAACGAGACCCTTAAGTACATTTCAAAGAAATATATTATCGAGGTTGTATGAAGTAACATTAGCAGCAAATAGTATATATTCTTGTTTCAACTCTAGTGAGTGGTAATTTCGTAACTCTTAAAACTGTTCAATTGTAATCTGCTGAAATATTAACACGTCGAACATAAAAACTAACGTGTTCTAATTTAACTTTAAATGATGAATTTTCTGCTGTCATTAAACAGAATGCATCCTTAGTACGACTTAATTTTATAAGAAGATTTTTAATTTTATACGGCGGTTTTCAAGCATATCCTATGCAACCTGAATTCCTGTTTGCAATGCTTGTCGTCCCACTGCTTTCCCACCTTGTTTAAGTAATGGCATAGCAAATCGGAACAGTCCACGAAAAATACTTCCAATTCCATGTCACCCTTGGTAAACAGGTCCAGCAAAGTACGATATACCCCTACCTCTATGCATAACTGTATAGGTTTTCGTTTTGTTGAGCGTTTAAAGTGAAGTGTTATAGTCAATGTTCCAAATGCAAATGGTAAATTTCGCCCAGCATGTTCCTTTAGTAGTATTTCTACAGTTTCAAAAGAAAGTTTTGCTAATGCCTTGTTTACATTACTAACATTTTACCACGGTTAACGTTAATCCGAGTTCATTTTAGTAATGTAAACGGTAGTTACCGTTAACGCGGCTTTCAAATTTAACTAGCGTCAACTTACGACGGTTACTTTGTAACGTTAGTAAGAAACGTGTGTCTAAACGCAAGCTAGTTATTAGGCACGAATCACTCCGTGAGTTTCTTTCTTTCTTTATTAAAACAAAGTATAATAGTGGTGCGTACTGCTTTTAAAATATAAAAGAATGATGGCAGAACTAATTTACTGAATGTGACTCTACATTCAATTCATTTGTGTTCATTTTTTATAATTTAATCCTCTCCCGTGAAACAAGCAGATTCTTTACTCAACCATGGAAACCTCAACCTGGTTCTTTACGGACAATGGTAGTACAAGCACGATAACCAAGTTAAGTTCGGTAGTCTGAGCTCAAGTTAGTTTTACCTATTAGTTTTACCATAGCAAAATGTTAGTAATCTAAACAAAGCATAAGTTAAAATAGTGTACATTCTGAAAAGTTACTGTTTGTACTTTACCATGATTACTTCCGCTCATGGCTGCTATTCGTAAAAGAGGAGCTTTTGTATCACCTTCAAATTGAGGGTGAATAATATCAGTATAAACGAATACTTGATGGGGATATCCAACATTTAAAAACGGTTGCTTAGGAGTACGATTATCTTTTAAAATATTGATATCAGGTTAAAAACCTAATTTAAAGCTAATATGGGTGATAACCGTAATTGTTTTATACTAATGTTTTCTTTTACGCTGACAATATTTGAATATTCAAATGTTATACTAGAACTAATTTTATTAAGTTCATCTAATAGCTATGGAACGATAGAGTAATATTCTGGTGTTATTTTGTGATTTTAATCATTACACCATATAATTTTTTCGCCATGAATAACATTGTGACAAGTTAAAGGGATAAGAATTTCACTTAAACCTACCATCCATGTTTCGTTTTAATGTATTCGATTATTAAGAATATTGAAAAATGTGATGGGTATTATAAGAATATGTTTGAATGCTTTCATTAGAAGAAAGTGTAAAGTAAAAGCTATCCACAGTGCTTTCAGAAATAATTTCCTTTTAAAAAGTAGTGTCACGGTTGACGTTTCAAATTGAAATGGTAAATATTTTTCATGCACAACTGTTAAGTCTATTTAAAGAGTGTCAAAGTATTTCTTTTCAAAATTAACGTATTAGTGGACGTTCAAAATTAAATGATATAATTTTTCCCTATTGATAATCCCGATATTACGAATGAGTTTACCGTAATGAGGTTGTTCTTTTACAATATCAATACAGACATTTATTTCTGAAGGAACATGATAATCAAGATTAGTGTGAAAACTTGCTGGAACATGCAGTACTCGTGGTTTCTTTTTTCGGAATCATCGGATAAAAGAGAATGATGTGTGTACTCACTCTAAAATAATTACTAAAACCTAAAATGTTTTGCAAACCAGAAGTCATTGCAAAAAGATATTGACTATTTGTAATTTGTTTATGAGTAATATTACCTTTTTCATAATCAATATTCTTTGGATTTTCTTTTAGTATTGAATCCTCTTCTTTGTTTATTCGTTCAACAATAACCATTTCAACACGATCAAATTGTACAATAAGAATACTACTTTCATCAAATTTGTGTAAATTTACATTTTCCTCGTATTCTTTTCTCTATTTCTCTAGGTAAACCTGATCGAATAGTATTTAAAATGGATTGTACAAAATCATAATATCCAGGCGGAGATATATTATTATATTCTTTTATGTATTATCCTGTAATTGAAAAATAATTTGTTCTTCATTTTTTAATATAAAAACTGTAGGGAATAAGAGCACCTAACCCCAGTATCCAATTTCCTGTTAAATGAATAAGTTGACTAAGTTAGTACTATACGAAGTTGTTTTATTTTGAAAAATGTCTTTGCAAACATTAGATTGTAAGGTAACTTAAAACTCTTTGCCTTGTTCTTGAGACAGCATGATTACGACTCAACTGATCTTCGTTTAACCCAGCTGTTCATAGAAGAAGGATAGTCTAACCATTTTACATAAATCCACCCTTTTTTCGTTTAAATACTTTTTAAATTAAATATGTTTTCTGCTTTCCTACAAATAAATTTTGTAATTCCTGATGATAAAATGAGCCTTTAATAATATCTCCATTTCAATCATGAATTTTATAAGTAATAAGATTACTTTGTATACACTGATTTACTAAAAATATTTCACGAGACCATTTCGCTAAATATCCCTTTTTTAATTTAGGTTTATATTTACTTACGCGAACATATTCTCGAGGTTGCAATTTACATTTTTGTTTAGTTCTGTTTTCCTGATCATATAACCTTTGCCCAATTTCATTAACATTAGAATTGGTTACTTCTACAGGAGCATATTCAATGGCAGAGTTTTTAGTATGATTATAACCTTTTACAAGATTTTGTAATATATTAATATAACGAATGTATTTTAAGCTGAAAAGTATTCATATATTTTACCTTTTAATGTCAGAATAAATCGTTTAACGAAGGCGGCTTTTATTTCAGTGTGTACACTATAATGTTTCACTTTATATTTTTGGAAAACATGTTTTCACATATTCATTATAAAATTCCGTTCCTAAATCAGTTTGATAATGAAGTACTGGTAGTTTTCTCTTACTGAATATGGTTTCTATTGCTTTTGCCATAAAAGAACCTGTTTTATTTTTCACAGGAATACAAATAGCATAACGACTAAAATCATCAATAGTACATAAAAATATTTATAACCGTCATACTTTGATACATTTTGCATGCTTGGTAAATGCATTTGTACTAATTCATTGGGTAGGCTAATATAATGTTTTTACGAGGTAAATGTTTACGTGCTGGAGCGTATAATTTATATGTATCATGTGAAGCTAACCATTTTCTTACTTTTGTCTAAGAAAGGCCTGTTTTCTTTTTTAATTTTATCATATTACCTAAGGAATTAGAATCAGCATAGGTATAATAAATTTTATGAAGTTACATTGTTTAAAACTTGTGTGTTCATAATTTTTAAATAACGAAGAAAAGAAAGTTTTCTGATTAGTTTTTCCTTTATAACTTTATTATTTGCCTTTTTCATTATGTTATAATGCTTTTATCACTTTAAAGAAAGTGGAGCCTGCACCATATTGAAAATTAACTAATTCTAATGGGATATTAAGATTTTGTAATAATTCTTTAAATTCCTGAATCCCGACGGGATTTCTTGAAGTCTTTCGAGTACGTACTACGTCGTTAATAAGATCAAAAATATTTGAATCTGGAATAATTTTATTATCTATGAATACTGCAAAAGTTTGATCTCAACTGATTCGTTTGGACGCTTGCAAGAGATTTAATAATACTTGAGTTTTTTAGCAAATTATTTTGGTACTGAACTGATAATATACTGAATCATAGGTAAGCTATTTGAAGATTGAGTAAAATGGTAAGAGAATTGGTTTTGAGACTGTAGTGTAAATTCTAAATAACGATGTAATGCTTCCTGATACATTTACATTTTTCATCTGTAGAATGATCAGTACGTTTTAAAATTTCATTACTTTCATTATCTATTCGTGTTTGATAAGACTTTACAGACTTCATAGTGGAATACATTTGTACGCTTACATTTTCTGGAATGAGTACCATTTTTTGAAATCGTGAAGACATTTAAAAGATTAACTAAGCTTCCACAGCACTTTAAATAGAAGCTAATAATAAAGGAAGAAACGCACCTTATTTTGTACTAATAGCTTACGTTACTTTTTATACACGCTCGATTAAGAGAGAGTGTACGCAATGTCTTCTTACGTGTGCGCAACCTTTGCTTCTGACGAGGAGAGAGTATAAAGTTACCATTTAACAGATATTTACCTACTTGAGCAATAGTTCGAATAACACCATTAGGTGCATTTTGAACTAATGTTTACGCTTTTTATTTTTGCATTTATAGATAGCTCGGAGCTCATTCAGATGATGTTTGATGCTTGACATCTTGATGACAGCTTATTTATGTCTTTTACATGAGCACAGATATGCATAGTTTCATCTGAAAATATATTTGTACGTAGACGTAGAGCACCCGGTGTAGACTGTATTAAATCAAATAGTAAATAGGAATGAGGTTTTTCAGTAGCATTTTCAAACACTTGAATAACTTCTTTATTATACTGTGGCATAATCTTTCTTGCTAAATATTGTATTTGCAACTTATCTCTAGGATTCTGGAAAGCAATGATATAATTTGCATTCAATGATACATCACGTGAATATTTTCCTTTTGGAAATAAATTATCTATAATAAAAATTACACTTGAATTTTTTTGATATGCGAACTTTGTGAATAACGTCAACATTCGCTTCTGTCATATCATCTAAAATGAATAAAGAATTTTCGCGAATCTTAAAACTATTCATATCCGGAATTCCAAAATGAAATCGAATATTACTAATTTTAGTAAATAACTTTGGAATCATAGCACCAAACGATTTCCTTTAAGGGACTAGAGAACATCGTTTGACGATGAATGAATAATTTATTTACAAAGTAACTTTTCCCAGCTTTACTGCGTCCAGAACTTAGTATACTTGCTGGATGGAAAAAAGGAAGAAGACCTATCATGAACTGGAGTGAAAAGAGAAATGAACTATGAATGATTACCTGTATGTTTTTATAGCCGAAAAGTAGTGTTAGGAATTCATTATGTAATTTACGTTTCATTGGTACATTCTGAAGTGTTTTTACTTCTGGCCTACATATAATTTTGAAACCGGCCTATTGATTCCATTTCTATTGATTCTTAAAATTTTCTTTTCATAATTATGTTTAACTAAATTTAGGAAATGATCAAAATTAATGGTTTTAAGAGCTCGACAATTTAAAGTGATTAACCTAATTTTATACCTTGGTTTAATTTTGCCCGTTTTAATTTCCTTTTCCATGTACGTATAATTTTTAAGTCCCAATCCAATGAATATGGGAATGTCCCAGCCCTCTTTAACTTCATTAGTTAAATCGCATAAAAAGTTCCCTGTAGTAAGCAATGGAGGTTCATTTCTCTTTTGTAAACGAAAGATGGAATCAGTATGTGTATAAAAAAGGTGAGCAATACCCACTTGTTCTAATAAGCCGTATAATTAAAGTCGAGGACATGATGTAATAAAAGCTGCTAAAATAACATTAGAAAAACTAAGAGGTGTATTTACATTTTCTAAATCCTTATATGTTACTAACGAAGAATTTTCTCCGACCAGAATTACATGTTGCACTTCAAAGTGGGGTGTTCAGAGAGTTTCTAAGAATGATTTAGCATCATTAACTACCCTGGTCTGCGCTAAATCCGTTCTCTGTCCCCACTTCCCAAACAGAGAATTTAAAAACAATTTAGCAATATAACACAAACCAGAGTTGCTACAGATGTTATCAGGATTGAGTTGTAAACCCTCATGGTGAGTATACTAATCAATACACTTTTGTTTTTCATCCTCAGTAGAACAGTGAGGTTGAAAACCAGAAGCTTCCTGTTTCATCTGTAAGAAGTTATTTACATAATCTTTAAATAACCCTTCTTTCATTATGAACTCGTAAATTTCATGTCTTCAGAATTGTATACCCTTCCTCAGACTTTCATGTAATTAAGGAGTGCAAAATATACCGGTAAAACAGCGTTCGTTCACAGTATGGTTACAATCTCCACTATTCATTTATTCCATAGAAGTGCAGGAAAGTTAAAATACAAGGCATCCGTTAGCTTTATAGGGAAGTAATGGAATAGCGAGATCTTCAGGAAGAACTTTACAAAATACCACTCGATGACTATCTTTGTGATTATGACATGCGTTTCGTCGATAAATGGTAATCTTACCAATATGCAGAGGGTTATTTTTCATAACAAAGTGGTAGAGTGGGCATATATCCTTATATGCTATAAATTCATCCTCTGCGCATTCATAAAAAGAACGGAAAACTTCAGTTCGTCCTTAAAATCATCCTCGGAATTAATTAACCTTGAATATGTTCAAACTCAAGTTAATAAACTGTTTAACTTGTGGATTTTCACACACCTCCTTAACCCAATCACATTCATAGATTTCTAC
The DNA here is from genome assembly GCA_022664845.1 of Lepisma saccharinum. NCBI lineage: Eukaryota > Metazoa > Arthropoda > Insecta > Zygentoma > Lepismatidae > Lepisma > Lepisma saccharinum. The sequence goes on from JAGDQP010019295.1 coordinate 27,373, forward strand.
CAGTTTGAGATGAAAGCCTTCTTCGAGCTACTTTTTTTACTTCATTGACGCAATATGTCTGTCATGTAATGTCTCGTCATTATTGTTATTAAGTGGCACCTGGCGACCTTGTTTAATACAAGAACGACCATACCAGCGGCAGCCATAAAATTCATAGGCAGTATGATGATTCTTATCAAACCCGTCCACTTTAAATCGACCAAACCGGATTTCATGTCCGTTTTCAGCCGTATGAATAGAAACATCTTTTTCTATGAATGGTATGTACTTCTTACACTGGAGTGAATTTTTTCTTTGGGGATGACGTTTTCGATAGCCGAAAGGAGGAATAAGAGGATTGCTTTTCCCTCTAAATATAAAGATCGAAAACATTTCATAACACAAGCAGCTATCGTACTTGTTTCAAGAAAACACTGGACTCCCTCAGTTTTTTCTTCAATTATATCCGAGAATTTAATTACAGACTCACAAAGGATTCTGACGTCAGTCTTACAGTAGCTAAGTAATTCCTCCTGTAAGTTAAACGTTTTTCCTTAGACTAATCATGCCAAACCTCTAGAGCTTTCGGCAAACTTTCGGATTCTCCTTCAGCATCAAAAAGTTCGAGCGGAGGCCAATCGCCATTATAGTTTTGATGTTCTTCAGTGTTTAACAGGGAGGGGAACTCTCCCTTTTTTAAACTCGCGGCTAAACCCATCATTTCAAGTAATTTTGATAATTTTACTTGACTTAAACAAATAAGTGTCACTAAAAATTATATTGCGTACAGTCATTTGTATAATTTTTGCACCTGTTTTAAAATTTAAGGAGTAATATTTTCTTTCTCTATAAGTGTACGCTCAATAAAACAGAATCAAATTTAGCTCCGTTATGTGCTGGGTCGCCACTGTTTATTTTTTTCCTTGTCGTAGGACATGTTTTATAAAGCTTTCAAGATCGTAAAAAACAAAAGCTCTTTCAACTTGGGAATTAACACATTTAAAGCATTTCTAATCTTCCTCCATAAAGGTTTTACATTGAAAACAGCGATGGGAAGCACAAATAAGGTTTGGCCGGTGATCACGTTCACCTTTTTCGTTTTCTTTAAGTAACATTGTTTCCAGATCACATACTATATACAGGAAATTCGTTTCACGTTTCGTTTTAACCTTTTGCACGAAACAGAAATAATCTTTAACGTACTTGGAGCATTTACTGTAAAAATGTTCGCCACAAATATGAATTTTATTATTTTATTCTTCCTCTTTCTATTATCGATCTTTACACCACACTGTGAACATAAATTCCCATAGTAACATATATTTTTCCCTTCGCCCTTGCGCTATGATTCCTGAAGCATATAGGCGAAGGGAACGTTCTTAAACAAGTATTACATGTGATAGAGCTCTCATCGTCAGAAGCTTTAACTTGATGGTACTCTTCACAGTGTTCGCATAAATATTCACACTTATGAAGTCTGCGCTTATCTATGGGGTTTAAGCAATGTTTACAATACTCATTACTTCTTAAAAATGGGATAATATTTTCAATGATGTCAAAAGGCTTATTATAATAAAATAAGTATTCTTTCTTACTGTTTTGAACATTACCACTATAAATTACATCTGGGTCTCGACTACCTGGTTTTAGAGCATATACTACAATTTGAAACTTATCAGGGAAATAATCTCTATTTCGTAGATATTACCTTTTAGACTAGAAATAATAATCCTTGCTTTTCTACAAAAATTCTGCGTCTTTTTCCTACTTCATAGGATGAGATTTCATATAACTAGCCTTCTTATGCTCTACTAATGCTCGCATCTTGTCTAGCGCTAAAGCCCTCGGTAAACAATCATACGAGTTAGCTCCTACTTTATGTACACGAATAATGTGTGCTTGTAAATATTTCTCCAAGGGTAGATACTTATCATTATTCATGCCACCTTTTCCGCGAACAGATTCGGTGATATTAACGTTAAAGGTTACGGTCTGAGCTAACAGTAAATTTTCATTCGAATTGAGAACATTCTCAATTGAACGAAGAAAGTGTTCGCTATTTAAGTAAATTCGTTTACGCCACGGAATGAAGACGTCCTTCCCGTTGACGTCATTACTACTTTCTATGCTGAATTCAACCCATGACTGATCATCTACACCAGAGAGTAAATGCTCTTGCACAAATTGAAATAGGTTCTCTACATAGTCTACTGGCGTAAGCTTTAAGGTGCCAGTTTTCGCACGAATGGAGATTTCTTTACCTTTAACACGAAACATTCCGAAAACACGCTCGCGCTCAGCTATAACCTCAAAGTAATCACGCACTGTTCCTAGCTGTTGAACTAACTCAGGCTGTTCCTGCTTTTCTACTTCATTAACCTCATTCAAGATGTTTTCCATTCTCTTTGGACTTAATTGACTACTCCATCCCTAGTAATAATCATAGGCCTGATCACATATCTGATTACCCCAGGTGAAAAAACGCAGTCTGTATCATAATAAAAGCAGAGTCAGTAACTGATTATGATGAGGTAGAAGGAATAGGTGCTGCTGCAAAAAAGTAGAAGGTTGAGGACTGCAGATGGGATTAGCTGTTGTTACAAAAGTACTGGAGTGTCTCAATACAGATGTAACTACATTAAGCGGAGCTGAAGTCGTACTAAACGTAGTAGTAGTAGTGTAAATAGGCTCTGAAACTCCAAATGAAATTGAAAATGGACGATTACGTGGAACGATATTTAACGAGTTGACTTCCCTAATGCTGACGTACACTTCGTAAATATTGTCCCTTTCATAGGGTATGAGTCCGAAAAGGAAGGCAAGGTAGGGATGCAGGATACTTCCATTATCCTTATATATAGGTTTTGTAAGTAGACAGAAATGTTCGAAAGCATACCTCGCATTATCGAGTGAGTCAAAAAATCCTGCATCTCCTAGTAAAAATAAGTCGGTCACATGTTCACATGCCTCGAAAATCATACTAAAATTATCTGAAAATAATAGACGAAGTGAAAAGAGAAAATCAAACAAATTACCTTCATCCCTCGGTTGAATGCCATGCGTACTTAACCGACAGAGTTCAGTTCAAGTTTCATACATGGAGTCCCGATCTTGAAATAATTTTTCCTCCTCTCTAAGAATCTGGCGATCAGCAGTTGTGAGTTGAACTTTATTCATTTTCAATCTTCTTTTTAAAAAATCCCAATTGAAATAACATAAACGTGATTGAAGATATGAATCTAAAACGAATTCAGAGTTTTACTTTTCAATGTTCAGACACACAGTAGAAGATTCTATTTATCTATATTCTTCACTTTCTTCAATGTACACTTCGTAAATAAATTTTAAGAAATCGTTGATTACTTTCCTAAACGTACAATACTAAGTTAGCAGCTCAGCACTAAATTCGTTTGAAAGGAAAACTCAAATAGAGGATGGAGGGCACAGTGCGGGCTTTTATATCCTTTTACCTTTGTTTTACACATGTGCAGATGGATATTTTTAAGCAAGCACAAGATGATCATTCCTATTTTATATTTTATTATTTTTCATTCTTCCACGCATGCGCAGATTACTAATTATATCAAAACTATAAGTTTCCTATATTTTACAATGATATTTTTTAAAAAAATACGTCCTTTTAAGCTGGCCAGCACACGGGCGCTTGCGGCGCGGGGCTCGCGGACCGGAAAATGAGCGCGCAGTTACTTTGAGGGCTGGAAATTGCGAAGTTACTTTTAACAAGGCACCCGTCCGGAAATTGCGGGATAACACGACGAGCAAAAATCGCGAAATTATTTTGGAAGGCCCAACGACTAAAAATTGTACGGAGGAGCGCAAATTTAGGCTACAAAATGTCTAGTTTATTGAAAACACCACAGTTTCAACGAACTATTCACCAAGGTTTTACGCTCATTGAAAGCAGAACATATAAATGAACCTTGAAAGAAAATATTTTTTCATATCTACACTTATTTAAATGAAATATTTTAATTCATAACTGTATCATACATTTATTTCAAAGAATATACTTCTAACATATTTTTACTATACCACCCTAAATCGTAAGCAAGGCTAAATGTACAGTGACAGTACCTTATACTTCATGCAGTATACACAATCATAAGCTGAAGTTGCACAAACGTTTCTCATTAACTAATTCGTGAAATTGTAAGCCATTCTTTAAATAAGTTAGTATTCTTCACACGTATGAGTGACTTTGAGTAAAAATCAAAAGCTAATAATGATAATGCGCTGCAAATAAACAAGGTTCAATAAAAATACTTTTTATAGGTGAGTATACTTCTTTAAAATAACTGAATCATAAGCTAAATTGATATCTAGTGCATACTGAATCATAAACTATACTGATATCTAGTGCACACTGAATCGTAAGCTGTACTGATATCTAATGAATCATAAGCTATGCTGGTATCTACTGCACACTGAATCATAAGCTGAGTTGATGTCAGAGAGGGTGTCTAGTTTAAATCATTTTACGCCTCTGTAGTCAATATTTATCTTCTTATTCCCAGTCACTTTTTATTATTTTTGAAAATGTAAGATCAGAGAGGAGTCTTTCATAGGACTCAAGCAAAAAAAGTATTTATATTAAATAGCTCCTTCCTGCCTTACATGTTTGAAGGCCCTCTTTCATAAGGTTTGTGAATTTTATTATAAAATTCACTTTACGAAAAAAAGTATAGATAAAATTCTTTACACATAACAAAACCTGAGATAAATGACCTTCATACGTATTTTATTTTATTAGCCTAGTAATGTACTTTTAATCTGTTTTCTCTTTCATCATTATTATTATTATTAAAAATGAAATAAATTTCAATATATTTATAACAACGTTTTTTCCATGTATTTACAATGTATGTGTGCTACTTTGGTATACTTAAAATCTGTTTCTTATTCTGAATCATTATTAAACGGAAAATAAAATGTTCAACAGATAAACAATTCAGCTTTTCATATATTTTCAATGTATGTGTGCTACTGGGGGACCCTCCTCCATATCTTTTCCTGAATCATACCAAATCTTGAACTTAGCTCATTACCACAAGGAGTACCATAAAATTAAACTGATTCATTCAGTGCGTGAATCAAGAGTAAACAAAATATAATTTCTTTACATTCTAACTCACGGGGCCAGCGACCTGACTTGATAAGTACAAGATGTAAATAACATATGTAATGTATACCCAAACTAGACCTTTAATTTCATTTCCTTCCAAAATAGAATCTTCCCTTCCTAAGCTCCGTTCAAATCAAGCACTATCATAAAATGTAAATGAAAAGTGTCCAAAATATGATTTCCTTTAGATTCTCACTCAACGGATTCACTTCATAAGCACTGAATGTGAATTAAAAGCGAACAAAATATGTAATGTGCACCCCACTAAAGCGTCCCGCCCCGTTCAAATCAAGCACTATCATAAAATGTAAATGAAGAGTGTACAAAATATGATTTCCTATACATTCTCACTCAACGAATTCACTTCATAAGTAGTGAATGTGAATTAAAAGTGAACAAAATATGTAATGTGCTAAAAGTGAACACTAAACATTCTCGCCTCGTTCAAATCATGCACTAAATAAAAAAAATAAACTGATCCAAATACAATGTGTATGAAAAGTGCACAAAATATAATTGCCTTTACATTCTAACTCGTGGGACCAATGACTTGACTTACTAAGTACATAATATGAATCAAAAATGTAATTTCCTTTATATTCTAACTCAAGGATTTCAACTTCATAATTACACAATGTGAATTCAAAGTAAACAAAATATGTAATGTGCACCATACCGAATCTCCCCAATCCATTCAAATCATGCACTAGGCTAAAAAATAACTAATCAGTACAGAATGTGAATGACAACATATAATTTCCATTAAATTCTAAATTTTGCGAATAATAATCTGACTTAATAAGTACATAATGCAAATCCAAAGTAAATAAAATGAAGTTTTCTTTATATTCTACTTCAAGGGTTTCACTTTATAATTACAAAATGTGAATTAAAAGTTTTATTTCACGCATCCAGTACTATCGGCTAAAAATTATGTCAATCCACCTGAGCCAAAGTTATCTAAAGGCCTTCAAAACAGTCTCAGTAACTCAATTCATTTCATCCGGCATAAGCAAAAGTTACCTAAAGGCCTTTCAACCCTCCGTAGCTCAATTCATTGAACGCCCACCTCTGCAGCTGAAAGGGCAGCCATCCTGACTAATGTTTTTTTCCACTATTTTCCTCTGTCACACCAAGCAAAAAAAGTAAATATTTTTCTACTGAAATTCTCTTGACTAAAGAAAAGCACCCCTAACTTTTTAAAATTAATTCATTTCTGTTTATATATTACTAAAGTAATGCTTTCAAAATGAAAGTTTAAACGATTTCTCATGTCACGCTTTTAAAATGAAAGTATCCCTATTTTTATTTTCAATCCAAAACAATGTCATCATTTTCTCCTACACTATTTTTAAATTAGCACTTATTTCCAGCAATGGATTGCAAAAGGTATTTGCATCCTCAACCTAGATTCACAAGAGGTAATTTTCCTTCAACATAAAAATATAATCAAAAACCTCAATCTCTACATTTCAAATACATCTTAATATAATCATTACATAGCTTCCCAAAAGGCATATATTCAAAGAAGTAATCACCCTTACACAATAGTCAAAATCGATTTCTTTTTCTCATACCAGGAGCATGTTACTACACCTAGAATAACATGGTTTCTCATATCATCATCACAATCACACATTAGCAAACAAACATAAATGTGGTATTAAGTGAAAACTTCTACATTGTTTCTCAAAATATTTGTCTACATGAAAGCAAAGGACTGTCACCAAAATAAATTACATATCTTTCTTCAGTTGAGTTCAAGATGCCAAGAGAGTAACACGCAGCAGTTTATTTAAAAAAAAAGACACTGCAATCTTAAACACAGTATTAGCTTTTACAATAATAAAGTAAAGCTTGTTTCTTAATATATAACCTTAAGCCTATATCTATTTTTTCCTTTAAGCCTTCTGTACAAATATTATCAGAACCAGTGCACAAGTCATTCGTTTCAATGTCCACGGTACACTGCTGAACCAATCCGCAGTCAGCTTTGACAATTCATCCGAGATCCTTATTCATTCAAATAGAACCGCTGCTTCTGTTCACCATGGTACACTGTTAAACCAATCCGCAGTTGAGTTTAACATTTGATCTGAGATCCTTTGTCAATCAAATAAACCTGTGTTTCCTATCTCCATCATGCACAGTTAAACCAATCCGCGTCCGGCTTTGATAATTCATCCGAGATCCTTTATTAATCGCTATGCCACGAAATTAGGCGAAATCAGATACACCTCTGCTTCTGACAAGCGTCTGCCGATAGCATTTGAGGAACAGCCGAATGCGCCCGAGAGATCTAAGTTCTAAGGAGCTAAGTTCAAGATTTGGTATGATTCAGGAAAAGATATGGAGGAGGGTCCCCCAGTAGCACACATACATTGAAAATATATGAAAAGCTGAATTGTTCATCTGTTGAACGTTTTATTTCGCGTTTAATAATGATTCAGAATAAGAAACAGATTTTAAGTATACCAAAGTAGCACACATACATTGTAAATACATGGAAAAAACGTTGTTATAAATGTATTGAAATTTATTTCATTTTTAATAATAATAATGATGAAAGAGAAAACAGATTAAAAGTACATTACT